>JADMNF010000313.1:0-16948 GCA_016097085.2 Sporothrix curviconia
GCAACAGTGCGTTTTGGGTTTCCTTGACAAATGCTGCAAACCACTCCCGGGGCAGCAGCCGCCGCGACTGGGGCAGGGCGACTGACAACCTGCTCCGGCTACCTGGGGCCAAGCTTGTCCTGGGCGGTACGGAGGGCGACGTGACGCCTGCCCACCCCCCTCCGGGTAAGGTTTCCACTTGCCGAACACGTTCAAACCCCGGAGTTGTCCTAATTTTAGACTGTGCTAGTTAGTGTACGAAACTAATGGCGCTGAAAACATTTATTTATCCGCGTACAATTCGCCATACGTATAGTCAGTGTCAAGCCAGTTTATTCCGGCGGGATTTGTGAGGGGGAGGGTTTAGTGGAGCTCGCCTCCACAGCACTCTTAAATCAAAGAGTGCCTTGGCATGCACAAGAGCATCGTCTCTGTATAAGACAAGGAGCAAGTATTAGCTCGTTAACAGTAGTTCCTTGCTGGCAGCCGAGCCCAAAAAGTACAACCCAACAGTCCAACAGTGACTAATTGGCCAACGCCAGCCTTCGAAAATTGCCCCGACCCTCTTCCAGTGTCAGGGACCAAAGGTTGGTGGTCCTTTCGGTCCCACTGGTGGGCCCCGGTTCTGGTCTCGGGCAAAGGCGAGTCTCCTTTTTGCTTTCGTTTTGTTGAGTTGGCTTTTTTTTCCCTTATTGCGTCTCCAGTTGGCAATATACTGTTGACAACAGAAGCAGCCATGGCGCGCGCATTTTATTGCCACATGGAGCCAAGGTCTACATCACCGGCGCGCGCCCCTTTTGGAGGCACTCCAGCGTCACTATCGACGAGTACTCTTGACCAAAGACAAAGGTAGCTCAGCCTGAGCCAGATTTCATTGTTCTCTCCCAGGCAGATGTCCAGCACAAAGGACGGCTGTGCGGCGTCTTCCGGGCCCTGGCTAGCAAAGGAGCAGCATGTCGATGTGCTCTCAACAACGCTGGTGTCTCGCGACAAATTGACTATCCTACGTGGGATTCACAACGACGGTGAAGCAAGTTCCCCGCAGTTTCCTTTTTCTCCCCTGAACGCAGCGAGATTCCCTCTGGCTAACACAGTCTAACAAAGCTGAACCTCTGTCGAGAAAAGCCCTGTGGCAGGGCGTGGACGAGTAAAGTTTTTTTTTCTTTTTTCTCATTTTTCTTCTTCTTGACAATGTCTACCATGACATGAATACTAACTGTCCAGTGAGCACTTTACATTTACCAACTCTGGTAGGTGACATCAGGCTCGGTGTTCGCATCCCACATGCTTTTAGACAGCAATGCTGACCAAGCAAAGTCAACGTGAACGCGATCATATTTATGACAGTCGCCTTCATCCCGCTGCTGCGCAGGGCTGCGCGATCCCAGCGTCATTATCATATCGTCGCTGTCGGGCCTGACCAACCAGAGAGCCCTAGGCTCCATCACCTATGCCACGTCAAAGGCCGCCGCCCTCCATCTGTCAAAAGATCCTCGCAGGTACGTCTGTCGCCGTATGTTCCCGCCTCCTTTTCGTATCTAACATTGTCGGACCAGAATTTGGCCTGTGCTTACAGTTCCAACACGCCATAGTCTCAAGAATCCGCGTCAACTGCGTTTTGCCTGGCGTCTTCCGTCGGAGATGACCAGCGCACAAATGCCCAGGATGCAGGACTCGCCGGCGTCTGTCAACGACCTCGTCCACAAGGCCGGCTTGCGTAGCCCCGCGGGCCGCACGGGTAATCCCGTCGACATTGCCCGGGCCCTGTCTGCTGCTCGGCTCCAAGGCCGGCACATACATGAACGGCGGCTGTATCATGGTCGATGGCGGCCCGATCAATGGTGTGTATTTTTTTCCCTCCGACATAATGATCAAAAGCTGACCCGTTTCTTTTTCTCCAGACCAGCCAGTATCAATCGATGGCCTGCGCATGCCCGACAACACATATGTCAACTAGGAGGAAGGAGGAGTGTTCACATGTAGTCCTAGATAATAGAAAATATTCAAGATAGGAAGACGGGAAATCTTGCTATTCTTGTTGTCCAAAACGGAGATTGTAGAGGCACCATGAATTCTACTGATGATTTGGTGGAATTGTTTTTTATGCCATGTGAAATTCTTTGATTATTATGCAACGCTGGTAAAGTGCCTTCCGTCTTCAAATCAAGTTGTTTTGATTGAACGCACGGTTGACAGGCGAGACGATGCCCGGCATCTTCTTCCAGAAGTCGACCGTCGCCAGCGCCCGTTTGGCCACGCCTTGCACGGCAAAGTCGAACTTCTTGTACAGGTCCTTGTAGGGCGCGGATGCACCAAATCGGTCAAGGCCAAACTGCTCGTGCGTGTAGCGCTCCCAGCCGTTGGTGGCCAGAACCTCGACCGACAGGGACGGAATGCCGTCGGGCAGGACCTGCAGCTTGTAGTCGCGAGGCTGGCGGTCAAAGACGTCGAAGCAGGGGAGAGAGACAATGCGGACGACGAGGCCGTGCTTGTCAGACAGGTACGCGGCAGTGTCGACACAGAGCGCCACCTCGGAGCCAGTCGACACCAGCGTCAGGTCGGCCTTGTCGGCCTCCAGCAGCACATAGCCGCCCTTGCTCGCTTTCGACAGCGCCGTGCCAGCCAGGGGCGGCAGATCCTGGCGTGTCAAGACGATGATGCTCGGTGTCTTCCTGGCCGAAAGCGCCGCAGCGTAGGCAGCGCTTGTTTCGTTGGCATCGGCGGGGCGCCACACCATGCAGTTAGGCAGGCACGGAAGTGTGCGAGCGTTTCAATCGGCTGGTGTGTAGCACCGTCCTCGCCCTGACGATCGAGTCGTGGGTGGCCACCCAGATGGCACGCACGCACGAGAGAGCAGAAAGGCGCACCGCCGGGGCGGCGTAGGACACAAAAATTAAAAAGGTGCCGGCAAAGGGCAGAATCGTGCCGTACGCGCCCAGGCCGTTCATGATGGCGCCCATGGCATGTTCGCGGACGCCGTAGCGAATATACCGTCCGGCATAGCTGCCAAGACCCGAGGCAGGCGCCTGGAAGTCCACAGCGTCTTTCCAGCGCGTCAAGTTGGGCGTCGTAAGGTCAGCAGAGCCACCGACCAGCTCAGGGACGACGTCCGCAACAGCGGCGAGCACGTTTTCTGACATCTTGCGGGACGCCACGGCCGGGGCAGACGCGGACGGCGTGAAGCTGGGCAGGTGCGTCTCCCAGCCGGCGGGCAGCTCCTTGGCGACACGGCGTTTGATATCGGCGGCTTCCCTGGCATACCGGGCAGCGTAATTTTCGAACAATGTAGCCCACGCCTCCTCCGCCTTAGCGCCATGCACTGCAACGGCCTTGTACAGGTCGTAAGCCTGCTGGGGAACGGCAAACGATGCATGGGGTCAAAGCCGAACTTGGCCTTGAGTTGCGCAATGTCGTCGGCCTGGAGAGCCGCGCCGTGAACGGCACTCGTGCCCTGGAGCAACGACCCGTAGCCAAATGTGGTCTTGAGGGCAATGATGACGGCTTGCTCGTCTCCTTCTGGGCCGTGCGGAGTGCAGCCTCGATTCCGGGCAGGTCACCCTTGAGGCGGCGGGTGAGCTCGTCGTGCTCAGCCTTGAACTGCTCGCCGTACTTGGCGAACAGGCTGTTCCACTCGTTCTCAGCGGCGGCACCCTCGGCAATCTTCTTGGTTGTCGTCGTAGACGGCAATCAGGTTGCCGAGCTGCAGGTGGCCAGCCAGGGACGAGGCCTCGCCGGAGACACCCTCCATCAAGCAGCCGTCGCCGAGGAAGCAGTAGGTGTAGTTGTTGATCAGGTCAAAGCCGTCACGGTTGAAGGTGGCGGCCATGTGGGCCTGGCCAATGGCCAGACCGACGGCGTTGCAGATACCCTGGCCCAGGGGACCGGTGGTGACCTCAATGCCGGGGGTGTCGTGGGCCTCGGGGTGGCCCGGGGTCAGGCTATCGATTTGGCGGAAGTGCTGAATGTCCTCCATGGAGACGGCATACCCTGCTAGGTGTAGCATGCCATACAGGAGCATGCAGCCGTGGCCATTCGAGAGGACAAAGCGGTCGCGGTTCAGCCACTGCGGGTTCTTGGGGTTGAACTTGAGGATGCGGCTGAACAAAACGTGCGCCACCGGTGCCATGCCTCTGTTGTTGTGGTCAGCGGTCTTCTGATCTCCCCTTGACATTGGCACTGGTCACGGGTGGTGAACACATACAATGGCGCGCCCGGATGGCCCGACTTGGCTTTTGCAATGGCAATCCACCGCAAGCGTGCGGATTGTGTTGATGGCCAACTGGTCGTCGTGTGTATATGCCATTTTGGAGTGCCTTGGGGGGATATGAGGGAAAAGAGTTGGTCACGGGCGTATTTCCCTTTTTAAAGCAAACACCATGCGACCTTATCAGGCTTCATTGTGGTCAACAAGATCAGCATTTAACACGAGCAGCTACGTAAAAAACTTGTGATGTCGCGAGCTCTCGGTACAAAACAAACCAATCAAGTATTACTGAATTCTTGAATTACTGAATTAACGCCCACGGTTCCTTTGCAGCGACAAACCCCGACTTGACCCCCGCGCGGATAAACAAACTCAACAAGCCGCGATCAGAGTTTCCCCGTCACCACCTCTCCTCCTTGTCCGGTTCGGGGTAGCTCGTGAATCTTGCTGTCGTGACGGCCAATACCTGTATGGCAAGGAGATTGATGTTTTCCCGAGGCGCCTTGAGTCATTGCTAGACAAATTTCACCGTTTTTGCAGTCCTCCATTTTTGAAAGACCAACGATGTGGAGAAGCTATTCTTCCTGCCGGCATTGGCAGCAAACCATTCGACCTAGGTTGTCTGCCGAGGCGAGCATCTTTAAACTGGTACCTCTTTGTTTCGAGTTACTCATTACGGTCAGCTTCTGTCTGCATTCTAGCTGTCTCACGTCCATCACTCGGGTTCCGCTTCGGGTCAGAGTCGTCCAAGATGAACAGTCCTCAAGGTGTTAACGTCCATGATCCGCAATATCGCGAGGCAAAGCAGCCGCAGGGCAATCCAGCAACGCCCGTGGCCCAGCTCTTTCAGCTCAATGACCGGACAGTTATTTGGTGCGCCGTCCATCCACAGATGCAGGAGGAAACGAACTAACCTGCTGACTCTGTGCTTCCAGTGACGGGCGCCAGCGGCTTCCTAGGAGTGCAGGCGGCCACTTGCCATCCTCGAGAGCGCGGCGATGTCGTTGGTCTAAGACATTTCTCGCGTCGCCTCGGAGTGCCGCGTGGGCGGCTGTGGAGGAATCAGCCAAAACGCACGCCGCGGGCTGTGGTACTTTGCTTGCAACGTTGTGGACCGAGAACGCCGTGGCCGCCGTGTTCACCGACATCGCCAAGGCCATTACACACCCGATCCGCGGCCTTGTCGCCTGTGCCGGGCGCTCCATCAGCGGACCGGCCACCGAGTTTGCCGCCAAGGACTTCCGCGCCCTCGTGGACCTCAACCTGATGGGCACGTTTCTCGTGGCACGGGCCACGGCGCGGGCCGTGCAGGCCACGGGGGCGAGCACGTTTGCCAGCTTTTGTGCTTGTCGCCAGCATGAGCGGTCACGTCTCCAAACAAGGGCACCAACACCGGCCGCCTACTGCGCGTCCAAGGCCGCCGTTCACCAGCTGGCCCGCTCGCTGGCGGCAGAGTGGGGATCGCGCCCCGGCATACCGCTGATCCGCGTCAACACACTCTCGCCGGGCTACATTCGGACCGTTGGCCACGGAGAGGCCTGCCTTGAAGCGGCCCGGTGTCGAGGCGCAGTGGACAGGCGACAACATGCTGTTCCGACTGAGCACCGCGGACGAGTTCCGTGCACCCATCGTGTTCTTGCTGAGCGACGGCAGCAGCTTCATGACGGGCGCCGACCTACGCGTCGATGGAGGTCACTGTGCGTGGTAGTGCATGGTTGATGGGAAGGCAGACAATTTTGTTGGCTATGACAAGAAATATTCAAGCCGTTTGATGCATAAACATGTGCCTCCTCCTTCGTGTTACCAGCAGGCTGGCGACACCTAGCTCTGCAGAGGGCCATCCATGCCACCGTAGGTAACGGCCTTGATGTGCAAATACTCTTCAATACCATACTTGCTACCCTCGCGTCCCAAAACCAGAGTGCTTAATGCCACCAAAAGGCGACGACGCGTCGGAAATGATGCCCGTATTCACACCCACAATGCCCACCTCCAGCGCTTCAGCAATGCGACCGACCCGGTGGATGTTCTGGGAGTAAAAAGTAGCTGGCAAGGCCATGCTTCGTGCTGTTGGCCATGGCCACAACCTCCTCTTCTGTGTCAAACGTAAAGATGCCGGCCACTGGTCCAAAGGTCTCTTCGGTCGCAATCGCCATTTCTGCCGTGACCCCGGTGAGGACGGTGGGCAAGTAGAAGTTGGCACCGAGCTCGGGGACACGTTCCCCTCCAAGAGCAACAGTAGCACCCTTGGCCGCGGCGGTCACGCACATGGGCGTCGACTTTGCGGACGGCGCGTTCGTGGATCAAGGGACCGTGCGTGACGCCGGCCTCGAAGCCGCTGCCTTGCTTGAACTGCTTGACCTGCGCGACAAAGCGGCGCGTAAACTCGTCGAGGACGCTGCGCTGGACGTACAGCCGGTTGGCGCATACGCACGTCTGGCCCGACGAGCGGAACTTGCAGGCCACCGCGCCCGCAACGGCTAGGTCGAGGTCTGCATCGTCAAACACGATAAACGACGCGTTGCGCGAGCTCATGGACAGGATTTTCAGGTCCGCCGCCGACTGCTGCATGAGCAGCTGGCCCACAGCCGTCGAGCCGGTAAACGACACCTTGCGGATGAGCGGATGCGAGCACATGGCCTTGCCAATGGCGGGCGTGTTGTCCAGCGTCGTAACAATGTTGACAACACCCGGTGGGATACCTGCGCGGTGTGCCAGCTCCGCCACAGCCAGGCCCGTGAGTGGTGTCTCGCCCGGTGCTTTGCAAACTACGGTACACCCAGCCGCAAGGGCTGGCGCAATCTTGGCGGGTGATCATGCCGGCCGGAAAATTCCAACGGCGTCAGGAGGCCGACAACACCACGGGCTCCTTGTGGGTCACGATGCGGTTGCCCGGAACGCTCGCCGGGATGGTATCGCCGTAGACACGCGGCGCCTCTTCGGCAAACCACTCGAAAAAGTTAGCGGCAAAAGCCACCTCGCCCTTGGCCTCGGCCAGCGGCTTGCCGTTTTCCCAGGTGATGAGCGTGGCGAGGTCCGGCCGCATGCTGGATCATGAGGTCGTACCACCTGCGCAGCAGCTTCGAGCGCTGGCGGCCGGTGAGCTTCTTGAACCGGACAAAAGCGGCCTGGGCAGCGTCAACGGCCGGGCCCAAGTCTGCCACGTCGAACTCGGGGGCTCGCCCAATAACAGCGCCAGTAGAGGGATCTGTGACATCAAATGTCCTGCCAGACGCCGCCGTGACCCATTTGCCGTCGACATAGCACACGCCCAGCTTGAGAAGTGAAGGGTCGTTGAGCTGAGCAGGAAGTTAGCAAGTTGGAAAGGGATGAGGCAAAAGATGGGATATGTGTGTGTGCGTACCGTTGGAACGTTTGCCATCTTGAGCTTGTTGTTCAAAGCGCCGTGGTGAATCTGATGGAACGGAGAGGGAGAAGGGGTGCACCTTGTAAAGATGGGACACAGACGGGATTTTGGTCGTGGTTTGTTTGGGACAGCAAACAATACGACGCACATGGCTTGGTTGAGGACAATATCCTGCCACTTACACGGGTAACTGCCAAACTGGGAAATACATGTGTGCCAAGCTGCGGGCGACAGTTTAGCGGGTTTAGCAGGTTGGCCAGGCGCGAACTTACAACGGAGTATCTTTGTTTTTCACCGCTGCTCTTATTAGTACACGTGAAGTGCGAGGCTTTCTTTCGTCTTCCCAGAGCCTACGATAGTTACTGTAGAGTTTCATCTCGGAACTTGAAGGTGCCTGAAAGGTGTGAAATAGTACCCTCACGTGAAAAAGTTCTCACCTCTAGATACATCTTCATGTCACCTCGACCGACTTATCGAACTTCAAAAGCAGCACTGACTTGTATGCTGACATATTCGACAGAACATGAGCACGCGTGTTAGAGCTTCTGTCCTGCACGGACCAAAGGACCTGTGCGTGGTACGTCCAAACGTGGCCCAGGCCTGATTTGCCTGCCGTCGGAAACAATTGCTGACAATACAGGAAACGCGCGTGCTGCCCCACCCGGGCCGGCTGAGATCCAGATTGACGTCAAGGCCACCGGCCTATGTGGCTCCGACCTGCATTACTACCTGCACAACCGTGTTGGCGACATTATCGTCAAGGAACCCATGAGCCTCGGCCACGAGTCAGCGGGCATCGTGACGGCTGTTGGCCGGGATGTCCAGATGTTCGAGATCGGTGACCATGTGGCCATCGAGGTAGGCGTACCCTGTGAGACGTGCGACTTCTGCGTCGCCGGCCGCTACAACATCTGTCCCAGCATGCGGTTTTCGCAGCTCGGCACGCACAATGCCGCATGTCCAGGGCACGCTCCAGGAGGCGCCTGAACCACCCGGCCAAAGTGGTGCTACAAGCTGCCTGCCGGGGTCCCGCTCGAGCATGGCGCACTAGCCGAGCCGCTGTCCGTAGCAGTGCACGCCCAGGCCCGGGCGGGTGCATCTGCAATCGGAGGCACGGTCTTGATTTTAGGCGCCGGTGCCGTGGGTCTGCTGTGTTCCGCCGTGAGCCGTGTTGCGGGAGCAACATCAATTGTCATGGCGGATATCTCGGGAGAGCGCATCGAGTTTGCTATGAAAAGCGGATTTGCCGATGCAGGAATTGTTGTCCCGGTAGGCCATACAGGAAAGGCGGAAACGCTAGACGACAAGCTGAACAGTGCCAGGTGCCTTGCCACGACATTGACGGCAGCTCAGGTCAACGGCCAGGCCAACCAAGAGTTCCATGTGGTCTACGAGTGCACAGGCGCTGAGTCGTGTGTTGCAGACGGCCATCTACGCCGCACGTCCCGGTGGCAAAGTGCTTACCATTGGCATGGGTAGCCCCGTGCAGACCGTGCCAATTGGTACGGCGTCGAAAGCGTGAGGTAGACCTCGTTGGCGTCAACCGGTATGCCAACACCTACCCGGAGGCCCTGAGCCTGCTCAGAGATGGCAAGGCAAGGGGAATGCCTGAAATTGGCAAGCTCGTGACCCATCGGTTCAAGGGATTGGAAGCAGTACCAGAGGCCTTTACGACCGCGTCCAAGGCCAAGGATGCCCAGGGAAATCTTGTGATCAAGGTCATGGTGGAGCTGTAGTGGCACCTGATGTCGAGTTGACCAATATTCACCAACCATAACAAAAAAAAGAAGATAGCATTTTCATACCTCCCGCTTGAGCCATAACGTTTCCCGGGCATTTGGAAGAAAGCAGTACCGTGGACCGCGGCGTATCTCTGTTTGATTTCGTTTGAGATACCCACGCGGTTAAACTTTACGTCACATGCCGACACCCCAGGCAATGAAAAGTTGATGCTAGTTCCGTGTCTGGATACTGCCGTGCTCGGTTGCTTAATTGGCAGGCTGTACAGAACCGTTAAACCAACTTTTTTCCTTGCACGAATGTGCTAGGTTTCGTCGTCAATACACAATATCATTTCATCACACCACTCGAAACCACAACACACACGGCCATGACGAGCAGACTTGGACTAAAGGCACCGGCAGAGCTGGATGCCGAGGGCAAGGCTTTTTACGACATGATCATCGACTACCTCAAGAACAAGAACGGAGGACAGGTCCCACACCGCAACATCCGTGGCGACGGCGCTCTCCTGGGCCCCTTTGGCGTCCATCAGGCCACACCCAGCGTCGGCACGCATTTTCACGGACTTGGCTCCGCGGTCGAGCAGGTTCCTGGTCTGAGCCAGCGCTATCGTGAGATTGCCGTGCTGACAGTGGCCTCACGCTACCAGACGCCCTACGCCATCAACTCGCACCTGGCCATGGCCACGGCAGCTGGTCTCTCGCGCGCCGAGATTGATATGCTGCTTGACAAGAATGCGCCCGACAACTTCACCTCAGACGACCAGCTGGTACATAGCGCCGCATATGCGCTTATATACGGCGCTGGGTCGATGCCGGAAGCGATATGGACACAGCTGTTGGAGCGCTTTGGCATCGACGGCACCAAGCATCTTGTGCACCTCGTCGGCTTCTACTCGTATCTCATGACGGTTCTTAATGGGTTTGGGGTGGAACTACCAGAGAAGCAGTGATCGTTCCACATGGACATAAAATGGCATGCTACAGATTGAAGTTATTAACTGAAATCTAAACAACAAACTCATTTGGTTACTTTCTATACTTGCCGATGGCCTCGATCTGGCTGCACTTTTGTACTGCCCCATTAAAAAGCAGGCCCGAATCCGTAGCTGCAGACACCCAACGCGCACCCATCTTGCCCAGTTTTTCAACCAAGTCCATCCGTGACTGAAAACCGCCCAGACCAACCACGATTCCGTACTTATTGCCGGCCGCCAAGATACGCTCATAGGCAGCGACAAACCGCGGATCATCATACTGCCCTGGAATTCCCATCTCTGCAGAGAGGTCGCTGCCACCGAGGAACAAGGCGCCTACACCGGGCACGGCAGCAATGTCCTCAACAGTATCGACGGCTTCCAGGGTCTCAATCATGGGAATCACGAGTGTCGCTTCATTGCTGAGTCTTGCCGAAACATCGGCCGGCATCGGACGGTACTGAAAGTGTGGTAGGGCACCCATCTCCGACCGTGAGCCGATCGGCGGAAATTTGGCCGACTGGACAATCCGAACCACGTCTTCCACCGTCTTTATATGCGGCACAATGATGCCTAGCGCGCCGCCGTCGAGAACGCGCGCCATCATCGCCGTGTCGTGGCATGACGGGACACGCACGAGCGGTGCAATGCCTGCAGTCAGCGCCGCTATGCAAAGCTGGCTGACTGTGTCGAGATCAAACGTCGAGTGCTCCATGTCCAGCATGATGCCATCGAAGCCGGCCGTCTTGGCCAGCACCACAATTTCGTTGGTGCGCACCAGCCGGACGCTCAGCGTTGCGGCCATCTCGCCGCGCCTGGTCTTGTCGAGGAAGGAGTTGTTGATGCGATTCTCCATGACGGTATATTTTGATTTGAAGCAGGTATGAGGCTGTCTGCGTCTGTATTCTCAAAAATATCATTAAAAGCGCCTTCGTGATTCGACACAAGTACTCCGTATTTTGGCGGCATTGACATCTGACTCATGTACTCGGTAATGAAGGTTGAGTGGGCCAATGGGGTTTAGCAGCGGTGAAATGCGAAATGAGCAGTTAATTATCCGAACCTCGCAGCCCCTGGTGTTGCACTGCAGATTCCGGTTTTTGCAGCTGTCTTTGGCCTCTTAGTATGGTGCATGTTGTGCATTAGAGTTACAAAATTATACTGCTGAGAATTCGCCACGTAAAAAAAAGGCCCTCCACCGTGAAATCAAACTCTCCATACCCGTACCCACTATTAAGGCAGTCTGACCCGCTAAATAGGGCAGCTTGAAGCCGCCGTAGTTCAAAAAGCGGAAACACGCCCGTCGGATCGTAGGCATTGCGGATCTTCTTGGCCTTTTCCACATTGCCTGGTGCCATTCCGCCCACGGGTCCTGCCACTCGCCGGCATCTCCCATGTAGACAAACTCGCTGGCCAGGCCCTTCTTCTGGTTGATGGTGTGCATCTGCGTGATGAGGCGCTGTGACCACGACGTCACGCGGACGTCATCAGCAGCGTCAGCCCATCCGGTCGAGAACTGGAATATGAGCCAGTTCTCCTTGTCCTCCAGGCCCCAGACGTTGCCGATACCGTTGCTCTGCGCAACGTGGCGGCACTGGCCGGCGCCGCGTTGAGGACAAACGTTGGATAGAGACCGGCAACATCCGCAATCTCGTCAACGGCCGACGTCCACATCTGGAAGTACTTGATGATCTGATCGGCGTCCGGCTTCATCGTGCGGTGGCTGAACTGGACGCTGTGCGGTTGTTAGAATATCAAAGGCACATGCACATTTATATCACGGTTTTTTTTTTTCTGTTTTCGTTTTGATTTGGAGTGACGTACCGGAACATTTGGTTGGGTGTTTCCAGCTGGTTGTGCCAGGCCGTCGTGTTCATCAACTGGCTGATGGAAACCGTGCTGTTGAGAGCCGTGAAGTTGGAAAAGCGAGGCGGCGGCGAAATGTCCGACTGCTCAACGCCAAGGAGACTGGGCTCGACGACCTTGGTGGTGGCATTGTACTGGATGCTAAAGACGGCGCCAGCCCCGACCTCGGCCGTTGTGCTCTCGACAAAGTCGCACACCGCCTTGATATAGCTGGGAACCTGCTCCTCGCCGTACGTCTGGATCGTCGTCGACAGCAGGCCCTGCTCAAACGCCTGCAGCCGGAAGCGCGTCACGATGCCAAAGTTGCCGGCACCGCCCTTGAGCGCCCAGAACAAGCCCGGGTGCGACGTCGCGTTGGCCGTCACGTGCGTGCCATTGGCCAGAACCACGTCGTACTCGACCACGGTATCCATGGCATAGCCGTACTTGTTGTTGAAGTAGTGCCAGCCGCCAATCAGCGTCAGGCCCGGCACGCCAATGGTCTTCATGCGGCCGCCAATGCAGTACAGCCCGTAAGGGGCCAGCGCGTCGTAGACGTCCACCCAGCGCGTGCCAGGGCCCACGTCAATGGTTCTTGGTGGCGTTGTCGACGTCAAGCTGCATCAAGTTCTCGAGGGCCACCAGCACGCCGTTGTCAATGTTGTTGGACCCGGGGTAGTTCATGTGGCCGCCACCGCGGACGGCAAACTCGGCGTCGTTGCTCACGAGAAGACACATGGCCGTGGCCACCTCGTCTGCTGTGCTGGGCAAAAAGATGCAGCTTGGGTTGGCATCGCTGCGCACGTCCCAGTAGTCGGTCGTCTCAGACGTGTAGTTTGCGGAAGAGGCCGTCAACACCTGGTCCGGGAACTGCGCCGCGAGGGCAGTGCACGCTCCCGCGACACCCGCAGAGGTGCCATTGCTGCGGCGGGCAAGGGCAGCCGCACAACCAGACGCGAGGAAGGGGTGATCAGAGCAAGAGTGGGAAGCATTGTGCAGGACGAGACGCGAAAATGGACGTGGTGACAAGGCCTCGTTCTCGGTTTCCAATTGTGCGGCGCCGCGTTGTCATTTATACTTTGTTTTCACGCGCTCGCGCGACCGCGCGTCCTCGCCAAGCATTCTGGCCATACATCTTCAAAATACGCACTTTGGCAAGGCATCCTGTTAAGGCATTTAGTCCATGCCGGCGTCCCGAAGGCAGCAATAAGAAAGATCGCCAAGAATACCGCAGTTGGATCTACAATACTGTTATCATCTTATACCTGTTGCGAAGCTAATTTACCCCGGCCGCCGAGTGCGACAAACGCGTTTTCAGTAGCAGCCTTTTCGTACAGGGCCTGTATTGCTCTCGCTCTCGCTCTCGGCGATACTGCCTTAGTAGGCTTAATCGGTAGTTCTTCGCACTTGGTAGTCTCCGCACTGCCCAGAGCCCTGGCCAGGCCCTCTGTACGTTGCACGGAGAATTCCGTTCTCTGCTCATCATTTCCGGTTCCTGTCCAGCCCTGAAGACTTGGCGTTCCACTGCCGATGTTAGTCTCCGAAGTAATTAGGCCGTTTGTCTCACGTGTCGGCAAGTCAAAAACAGTGTAATACAGGGAAAGAGACTAGTGGCTGAACGAAGCAACTCACATAAAAAAAAAATACACTTTGCTCTTCGGTCCGAACATTGTGTTTGCGCGGTAATTATGGACCCTTGGCTAAGGGAAGTTTGCTGCCTGGATTGAGACACATCTGCGCATGCATAGGGTTGCATTTACCACCTCGACAAATTTACTGTGGCTGATATGCGGACGTATTCGTTTACACCCCTCCTGAGCTTCATGTCAAAGGTTTAAGTACACCGATTGATATAATTTTTCAACAAAGTCTCCGAGTGGAAACCTTTCCTTGAGGAAAGCGTAAGTGGAGGATGACTCTTGACTCTGCTATTTTTGGACTGTATCTGGTGCATGGTCCATGATCCATCCATGGGGTCCTTGGCCTTACTACCAGGTTGGTTGTGAATTTGACTTTTTGTACCACGCTGACCAGCTATCAGTCCTAGATTTGGCAGAACTGGTGCTAGTGGTAATTTTTTATTTTACTGCTACTGTCGCGGAAATGCTTGTTCAGAGCCACGATAATGACACCAGTAGTCGGTTTCCTATCTCGTCACTTGCCTAGGTAGTCTAATGTAGTGCGGGATAGCGAAAAGCTAACTGGTGAAGCTAGTGTCTCAGAAATCGCGATCAAAAGTCCAGGTGGCGGTTGTGGCTAGTGTGCATGGTTAAGCCGCTGGGGCCAAGGATGATGACCAGTTAGAAGAGAGGCGAGGCATAGACTACAGGATATTTTGGAGACAAAAACGGAATACGTCGGAAGATGCTAAGTCGTGAGATGATGTGCTTAAAGAGTGATAATGATGCTTCCTCTACGGCAAGGTGGCTACTGGTGAGATTACGGAACGTTACAGGTGTATTGGCTACGGCGTAGCACGCACCGTTCAACCGGCTTTCAACGTTTACAGAGTGAAAACTACGAAACTATTAGAAACTCTCCAGCAGGATCAACGCATCACGCAAATCAGATAGTGGCAAATGGTAGAGGGACATGTTTTATTTAAGGTTAATTATCCAGGAAATGCACACACACGTTGTTGTTTTCATTTTACGCAGAAATTTTCTCACAATCAAAAATATGAACTTTATTTAACTCTGCTACTCCTACACCTGCCTCATTGTCAAGCCACAATAAAAATGCCGTCTCTGTAGCTTACAGAAGAGCAACAGCACCGACCATGACGGCCAGGAGAAGGCTGCCAGCGCTGATGGCAACGTTGGCAGAGCCAGCGTGACAACGGTGCCCGAGCCGGAGCCGGAGCTAGAGCCAGAGCTGCTTCCAGTGCTAGTGGGGTTGACGCCGCTGCCAGTGGCAGTGCCGTAACCGCTACCAGACCCGCTACCAGACCCGCTACCAGAACCCGAGCCAGAACCCGAGCCAGAACTCGAACCCGAGCTCGAACCGCTGGCCGAACCAGTAGCGGTCGAAGTCGAGTTCTTGTAACCGCTGGGTGGCTGACAACGGGGATGCTGGTTGCCTTGCCAGTGCCAGTGGTGGCAACAGTGCCAGTCTTTTCGGTAGCCGTGACGGGGCACCACGTGGTGTAGAGGGTGACAACCTCGGTGGTGACGTGGCCGACGGGCAGTCGGTGACAACGGTGCCCGAGAGGTGATGGTATAGGTGTGGGTGGACAGTATCGTCGAGGTGGTGTACGAGGCAGATGAGGTGACAGTGCCAGCAGCCGATCCAGTGGCGGAGCCAGTACCGGTAGCGAGGCAGAGCCAGTGGCAGAGCGAGACACACTGGCCGAAACCGAGCTGGAGACGCTGCTGGCAGACGTACTCACGATGCCACTGCCACTGGCCGACGCGCTGCTGGTGGAAGAAGCCACAGCCGATGACGGACGACGACGAGACGGCGTTGCAAACGTGCTCCTTGTACAGGATCGTCGTGTCGAGAACACTGTTGTTGTTTGCTGGCGACAAACTCGTGCTGCAGATGCGTCTTGTTGAAGAAGTGCAGACGCGACAGCCGTAGACAGCATCGGCATCCGACAGGCCAAAGACCTGGAAGTCTCGATGGGCTCGGTGAACACGTCCATGCCGCCCCAGTGGCCGGCCAGGCCGTTGATCAGATACCAGGGCGCGCTGGGGTTCTCGTAGCCGGCGGGGTCAATGGTGCCGTTGGTGAAGACGGGCACGTTGCGCTCGTAGACGTGGAAGTGGCCCTGCAGGACCAGGTCGACGCCGTGGTTCTCAAACATCTCGGAGAAAGCAACAGAGCAGTTGGGGCAGTTGTCGCCCGAGGTTGAACCAGGGACGGTGGCCGAGGGCGGACGACCCAGGGCGTGGCGCAGCGGTCGACGGCGGCCAGGTCCTCCTCGAGCCAGTCCACCTGCTCGTTGGGGTAGCTGCCAAAGGGGCCAGCAAAGTAGGGGTCTGCTCGTCGTTGAGCAGGCCGTTACCCAGGTCCGTCTCCGTGTTGAAGTAGACGTAGTGTACCATGCCGTAGTCAAAGGAGTACCAGAAGTTGCCCACACCACCCGAGAGGTCGAGGGCATGCGGAAGTGGTTGATGACGCCCGTGAAGTTGGTCCTGGCCCTCCACGCAGATGGAGCCGTCGTAGCTGCCCGAGCCGCCGTTGTCGCAGTCGGCCTCGTGGTTTCCAACGCCAATCATGTACGGGCGGAAAGGCGCTAATTGACTCCATCTCGTCGTAGAACTCGTTGAGGATCGCTCGTAGACCTGGGGGCCCTGCTCAATGGTGGCGTTGATGTAGCCGGCCAGCTCCTCCTTGAGGAAGTAGTCCGAGTACGCCAGGTCGCCAGGTGCACGACAAAGTCGTACGTGTCCATCATGGCCACCAGCGAGTCGACCGTGGTCTTCTCGCCGGGCTGCAGCACCTCGTTGGCGTCCGTCTTGCTGTTGGCAATGTCGGTCAGGCCGAGCGGTGGCCCGAGCCCATCGTGCCCATGTCGCACACGAAGGCAATCGAGTACGGCGTCATATCGCCGGCCGAGCGGGCGTCTTGAATGTGTACGGGCCGTAGACGGTCTCGTTGGCCAGTAGGTGCTGCGGCTGGTAGTAGTAGGTGGTGTCGGGCAGCAGGCCGTCGATCCACACGTGGTGTTGTACGTCAGCGAGGTCGGGTAGGTCACCGACACGTCGCTGGACGCGCTCAGGGTCATGGCATCGGCGCTGAGGCCGTACATGACCGTCGGGTTGGCCAGCTGGTCAAACGTATTCCAGCTGACGACCATGCCGTTTTCACCGTGGTAGGCGACGCGGACCTG
>JADMNF010000314.1:0-16474 GCA_016097085.2 Sporothrix curviconia
CTACACTACACTACACTACACTACACTACACTACACTAACTACACTACACTACACTACTACACTACACTACACTACACTACACTACACTACACTACACTACACTACACTACACTACACTACACTACACTACACTAACACACTACACTACACTATTATTTCCACTTTCTTCGAGCTTTACGGGGGGGTGTTGCGGTTAGTCACACCGCATGCCTAACCCATGGGTTGGACAGCCGTCTTTTCTTTACTACCGTTTCCTCTCTCCAACTTACCGCCCACAATCCCGTCACATCTCATGCCCAACCCATGGGTTCGACAGCCGTCTCCCTGCACTGTTGTTTCCCCTCTCCAACTTGCCGGTTACAACGCCCGTCACACCTCATGCCCAACCCATGGGTTGGTCTTCCGTCTCCCTGCACTGCTGTTTCCCTCGCCAACTCCCCGCCCACAATGCCCGTCACACCTCATGCCTAACCCATGGGTTGGACCTTCACCTCCCTAACGTAACGGCCGCAATGCTCCATACACCTCCAGACGAACCCATGGGTTGGTCTTCCGCCCAATCCTAGAGTAGCCTTGTCGGCCGCATCGTATATACGATCACCGTTTCTTAAACCCGTCCGTTTATCTTTCTTCTGTAGTCTTAGTGGTTGTTCTGATTCGTCGTATTTTACCGAAATAACTCCGCGTCCGTTTTTTCCCGTAGCTCCATATTTTTAGTCGGCATTCATTTAAAAAGTTCGCGCACTGTATACAAATATCGTAAGAATATTTTTTAATATATTTTTTATTTATATACCCGATATTTATATACCCAGTATTAATAAAACACTTTTATTATCGGTATAATAATAACGAGAGTCCACCGTACCGTTTAATAAAATATATTTACGTAATTAACTTAATTAATTTAATACTTCCGATCGGATATTTATAACGGTACCGCCGTAATATTAACTTTAATTTATTTATAAATTAAAAAATTAATATTAAAAATTAAATATATAAAACAATTTTACAATATATATAAATAAATCTTTAAAAAAATTAAAACCTTTTTTATTATAAAATTAATTATATAAAATTATAATAATTTAATATAATATTTATATTATTATTTATAATTATATATTTAATAAAATAAATTTTAATTTTTTAATTTTTTTAATTTTTTAATTTAATTTTAATTTAATTTTAATTTATTAATTTTTTATATAATTTTTTTATTTTTAATATTAATAATAATATAAATACTAACATTAAATTATTATAATTAAATATAATTTTTATTTTATAAAATACATATATAATTAATTTAGTAATAAAAAATTATAATTTTTTAAAAAAATTATTTATAAATAAACTTTATATAAAATTATTTTATATATTAACTTTTAATATTAAACCTTTAATTTTATAAATAAATTAAAATTAAAATTATAATAATACCGTTATAAATATTCGATCGATAATATTATATTAATTAATTAATTATAATAATAAATCTTATTAAATATACAATAACTTCTTTATAACCTCGTAATAATACATTCACTACTATTATACCAACACTTCATAAATCACGGTTTTTTTATCTTTTACTTTATTTTTTATTTTTTTTTATTTTTATTTCATTTTATTTTTTTATTTTTTTCTTTTTTTATCAATCAAATAAAAACGAAAGAACAAAAAAAATCATCAAAAAAAATTAAAAAAACCACATTACGTTCGACCATAACTTTCCTTTTCCTCGTAAAAAACCAACTCATCGTAAACACGACCTCGCCTCCCCTCAACCATTACATACCGTCCACAAATCTTAAAAAAAAACAAAAGAAAACAACACCAACATAGAAAAAAAAATAAAATCAAAACTCGTCACCGTCGTCCATACCCTCCATGTTCAGAAAATCAACCACCAAGTCGTCGTCGTCCTTGTCCTTTTCTTCGTCTTCGTCGCTCGAGCTGCCAACGTGGCCCGAGGCCGGCTTCGGCATAATATCCTCCTCGTCGTTTAAGTTCGTAATGCTCTCTGTGTCGGGGATGTCGATGCCGCGCTCGTCGCCGCTCGAGCTGGCGAGGCCCTCCGTGTCCGGGATCTCCATCCGCCGCCGCTTGTGCACAACCCGGCCGTCCAGCTTGGATCCTGCTCGTTTGTGGCCTTGTTGTTGCGCCAGCACCGGCTCGTCCTCGTCTCCCTCGTCGCTGCTCGCGCCGTCCAGGCGCGAGCGGGCGGGAAGCGCCTGGTCCTCGCCGGGTCCGTGTCCCCGGGCACGAGCGTCGCTGACCGGGCGGGTGAGGCAAGCGCTGGTGTCGGGCGGCTGGTCCTGCGAAGGGCCACCTCCACCGTCGGCGACAAGGGGCCGAGGGGGAAAGGGAGCGACGAGACGGGCTCGGAGAACAGGGCAGACAAAGGCGACAGGGCGGGCTGTGCTGCTTTGGGACCCATGGGCGTTGCCGGCAAGGCCACCTCGTCCCGGGGCGACCCGTCGCCCTGGTCCAGAGAAAAGGCCGCCTCGCCGCGGGCCTCTTCCTCCGAGTCCGAGTCCAGCAGGTTCCGTCGTGGGAGGTTGACGACGGTGCGCGACAGGACCGCCGCGGCGCGCTTGCCACTCGGTTTCTGGCGGGAGCGGTCCGTGTCGTCGTCGGCGTCGGCGTCGTCGTCGTCGTCGTCGTCGTCGCCGGCGGCGTCGGGCGTCTGAGGCGCCTTGTGCTTCGAGGCGCGGCGGGGTCGTGGCGTGGCAGGCTTCGCCTCGTCGGCCTCCTTCCGCCGGCGGACCAGGTCTTGCAGCGCGCGGAGCAAGTCCTCTGCATTGGTCGGCTGCTTCTCCAGCGCGAACAGCTCGTCCGCGTAGTCGAAGAAGCGCCGGAGGTGGCTGCGAAGGCGCGTGCCCAGGTCGCCGCCGGCCGTGAGTCCCATCGCCGTCACCCTGCTCAAGAAATGCCCCAGCTGGACCACGTCCTCGGTTTCCCAGTCCGTCAGCCGAGGCGGGCGCCGGACCGCCCAGGCCAGCCGGTTGCACGACTGGCCCCAGTGCGCCTTGACGACCTCGGCCAGAGCCAGCCGGGCCAGGTCGTCTGCCACCCCGGCCGGCAGCGTGATCGTGCTGGCCAGCTGCGAGACCCACTTGTCGCCCAAGGCAGCTTCTTGCAGATGATGGCGCGTGCCGTCGCACTTGATGATCTCGACCGTCACCTTCTGCGACTGCCCCATCCGGACGAGCCGCCCGACAAACTGGTGCAGCACGTTGAACGAGAAGGAGAACTGCGCGATCAGGCCGCGGTGGCAGTTGCGATGGAAGTTGACGCCGTAGCTGCCGAGGGCCAGCGTCAAAAAGAAGGCGTCCATGTTGCTCGTGGGGTCGTTGAACTCCTCGGTCAGGCGGGTGCGCTCGGCCGGCTTGTTGCCGGCGCGGATGCAGCCAACCCGCAGCCCCAGCAGCGAGGTGCACAGCAAGGTCAGTCTGCGGCACGCGTTAGTCGTCGGACAAGGGCGCTGTTTACGTACGAACCCATCGGCTGTGCGCCGCAGCCAGCCGATGGGCTGCACGCGCCGGGGAGGGAAGACTTACTCTTGCGCCCAGTGGCTGTCAAAGGCCACCAGGCAGCGCTCGTTGTCGTGCTTGTACTGAAGGAGCTTGAGGAGCACGTAGCACAGGGAGGGGGAGTTGCGGCACAGGGCGAGGACCGACTGGATCCGGCCCGTCGGGCTCATCACCAGCGGGTCGCGGTTGATTTTCGTCCAGAGCCAGCCGACGGCCTGGAGGGGGGGGAGACAGCTCAGGCGCTGGGCGTCGCTGGCGCCCAGCTGGGCATGGGTGCCGTGGTGCCCGGCGAGCAGCAAGGCCGAGGCGGGGTCGAACCCGAGCACGGCCGCCAGGCGCGCGTTGGTGCGCGTCACGTTCTCGCCCGCGCCCGTCGCCAGAGACGTCGCCAGTGCGTCCAAGAGGGCCGGCGCCGGCCGCACGAGCTGCGTCGTGACCGTGTAGGGCGGGATGGACTCGCCAGGGTAGGTCGTCTTGCCGGACGGCAGCAGCTGGGGCGTCTTCATGCCGCGCCTGGTCTGCACGACCCCGAGGGCCGCCCGCAGAGGCCCTTGGCAGAACGCCGGGCTCTACCCCGCGTCTTGGCCGAGGGCCTCCAGCAGGGCCGCGTTGCAGAGCCAGGCGCGCTTCTTGGTCTTGTCGTACAGGCGCCGCACGCTGGCGAGCCCGGGCGCCTCTTGCAGGCGAGCCTTGCCAAACAGGCGCCCCCAGTCCGGGACGGCAGCGTCGGTGTCGAAGCTGTCGCTGGCGAGGAGGGCCCGGTCCTCGGCCGTGGAGGGGGGGCGAAGCGGATCCCCATGTGGTCGGTGAAGAGCGACATCGCTCCCATGGCGTCTTGCACGCGGTTCAAGAACGGGGTGGCCGACGCCAGGAGCAGGTGCTGCTTGCGGACCAGCGACGCAATCCACCAGTAGGTGGAGTACTCGCGCCGCACAAACTGTGCCTCGTCCAAGACCATGACGCCGAAGCTGGCGTTGGCCAGCGGGGCCAAGAGCGTCGCGTTGCTCACGGCGGCGGTCGCCTCGTCTTCGTCCTCGTCGGCCTCTTCGTCCTCGGCATGGCTGCTGTTCGGGTTGGCCGCGTCCGCGGCTTTCTTGGCCCGGACGGGCTTGTCTGTGCGGAGCTGGCGTTTCGTACTGGTCGTGTAGGTTGTCAGAACAATGGTGCGCGCGGTCTGGAAGGGGACGTTAGCAAGGTCAAAAACAGCCCGGGTGTGTTCCAACCCGTGGGTTCGAGAACGAGACGAGCCCATGGGTTTGTGTTGGAAACCAGCCCATGGGTTGAGCAACGCACCTCTTCTTCGTCGCTGGCCTCGGCGAGCCGCGCCAGCTTCTTTTCGAGCTCGGGGGTCTGCACGACGCAGTCGCGGATGTTGTTGTCTGCGAAGGCCTCCGGGCGGCCGTAGTACACGAGCACCTTGAAGTAGCCGCTGGTGACCCGCTTGATCTCGTGGAAGGTCTGGACGAGCGTCGCGGCGGGGACCACCACGAGGTGCGGGCGGTGCACCCGCGTCGTGTTGTTCTGGCAGAGGATGTAGAGGACGAGGAGGTAGACCGCCGTCTTGCCCGTGCCCGTCTCGCTCGCCAGCAGGGCCACGCCCAGCTTGTTCAGCCGCGAGGCGACCGTGGCGGCGTCCACCAGCTGGTGCGCCGCAAAGGAGAAGAGCGAGGGCGGGGGGCTGTCGACCGAGCCGCCTGCCAGGCTCAGGGGCAGGTGGAACTGCGTGTAGTTGTTTGTGTCCTCTGGCGCGATCTGGAGAATGTGGAGCGCGCGCTGCAGCGTGACAGTCTCGCCGGCCGTCTCGTTCAGCAGGCGCGAGACCGACGCCACTTCGGCCAGGGTCTGCTCCCCCTTCTGCTCGTCCAGGCCGTTGACGGCCACGGCCGCCTCGTGCTTGTCCGACGCCTCGCTCAACATCGCCAGCCGGTCCGCCTGCGACTGCAGCGCCTGCACGGTTTGGGCCGTCGCCGCCTCCTTCGCGTGGCTGACCGGGTTCGCCAGCTCGCGCAGGACAAGGGCAAACGTTTGCAAGGTGGCGTCGTCGATGGGGGGCAGGTGCGCGGCGGCAGAGTACGGCTTTGGCTTGGGCACGATCGGCTTGGCCTTGGCTGCCGGCATGGCCGGGCGGGCCGGCTCGTCCTTGGGCAGGGCCGCCCCAATGCGTCGGAGGGCGTCTGCCAGCTCCGACCCGCGCTCGTCCTGCATCGACGGCAGCCGCTTCGCCAGTGCCTTCAGCTCGGCTCGTGTCGCGATGTTCTCGGGCACCGCGTCTTTGTCCGAGCGGGCAAGGACGCCTCGCGCGTCCCGCGGCGCCAGCATCGGCACCGGACCGAGCTCTTTCTTGTTGCCCTTCCGCTGGAACAAGTTCTTGTTCTTCATCCGGCGTGCGAAGAAGGCCAGCACCAGGCCGAAGGCGCGGTACCAGTCCTCGACGCTGTAGCCGAGGACCGCGTCCGTGTCCGTGGGCGAGAACAGGGGCTTGCTTGTCGCGCCCGTCGTCGCGAAGCGGAGGAGGGTCGAGGTCGCCGCGACAACAAAGGCCTTGTTGCAGAGGAGGGTGTTCTCGTCCCCCTTGACGAGCGAGACGGGGATCAGCGACACGGTGTTTGGTTGGACGGCAGCCAACGCCTTGCCCAGGCCATCTTTCACACGCGCTGCACTCAAGATGCCGAAGAACTCCTTGGTGGTGCAGAGCCGGTCGTTTGTGTATTTGTGCGTTGGGTGCGTAAAGTTCTTCTCGCGCATGCGCCCGTAGGCGCCGATGAGGCTGGCCGCTGCTTTTGGTTAGTAGGCCTTTTTGTTTTTTTGGTCGGTTGGGCTTGTTTCGAACCCGTCGGTTGCTCGACGTCTTGAGACCGACGGGTTCGAAAGCAGAAGAAAAATGCCACTTACCTTCTGTGTCGAGAAAACTGAAGAAATGGTCCAGCGTTTGGAAGCCGGCGTACGCGGCAACGCGCGTGAAGTTCTCCGCGTTGGCGGCGTTGATCACGAGCAGGCAACGGAATTGATTGGCCAAGGGCATCTCGTTGTGCTCAGCAGTCAGCCCGTCCCGGTTGATAGTCTTCTCGTCTTCTTCCTTCCACTGCGGCGGCGGTCGGTCGTGGTTGATCCATTCGCGTGTAAACCAAGGCGGCATCGGGAACCCCAAGGTAGAGGTGTCTTTCCAGTCGAACCGATTGCCCAGCGTCTTGCCGTTGGCCGTGACGGTTGCCGCGGCCGGCGGCTCGTAGGGCGGCATTTGGGCTGTGGATGCCCTGGTCGGGCTTGCGCTTGGTCAACTCGTGGGCTTGCCGCTTGGTCGGATCTGTGGTCGTGTGTCGGTCTCTGCGTGCGTCTGTCGAACCCGTCGGTTCGTGGCTTGTTGTGTGCGGCTGGCTGGTCTTGGTGTCAGTCTTGAAGCGTTCTTGGTTGGCAGGATCTTGTTTTCTGGCTTTTTTTTTCCTGCTTTCACGCCAACGACCTCGTACTTACTCTCGTCGTCGCTCTTTCGTGTTTTGGAGCGGGTGTTGTGGTGTCGCGGGCCGCTTTGCCCAAGGAGACAGGGTTGGGGTGTTGGAAAAAAAAAAAGAAGGAGAAGAAGAGAGGACGAGAGGGCTGGGCGCGGAAAACGAAAGATATATAAGGTCGGTCAGGGTTCCTGCCTATTTCGGATATTTCGTTGGTACGGCAGGAGCGACCCAGACGTTTTCATTTTGTGACGTCATTTGCAAACAAAAAAATAAAGTCTTTTTCTTCCATCAACCGATGGGTTGGAATACATAGATCTCTGTCTTTATACCGTAATCCCCTCCAACCTCATTCTTTTCTTTGCCCTTACGTCTTTCTCGTTTTCGGATCTTTTGCGTTTGTCTTTCGTAGTTGTGTCGTCATCGCCGTCACTATCGTTGTCCTCATCGTCGTCGCCATCACCATCACCGTCGCCGTCACCATCACTATCGCCGTCACCGTCGCCGTCACCGTCACCATCACCATCACTCCTGTCGCCGTCCACCGTCCCTCCACCGTCGCCACCTCACATCGTCGCATCACATCACCATCACGTCGCCATCACTATCACTATCGTCGTCGTCGTCGTCGTCGAAACTAAATCTTTGGAACTGTAGATTCTGTATTGGTTGGAGTTGGTTGTTGTTTATTTGTACATTGACTCGTCCGGTTGGTCGTCGTTGTACACCGGCCCCATCACCGTCGTCGTCGTCGTCGTCTCGTCGTCCTCGTCGTCGTCGTCGTCTCGTCGTCGTCGTCGTCGTCCTCCTCCTCCTCCTCCTCCTCCTCCTCCTCGTCGTCGTCCTCGCCGTTGCCATCTTTGATTTGACGTAGCGTGGTAAGCAGCTCTGCGGCTGTGGTGCCGGGTGTCTTTTGGCTCAGCTCCGTCAGATAGTCGATGCATTCGACTAGCTCGGCACGGAGTTCTTTTGCTTCCTCGCTCTCCTCGGCCAGGGCGGCCGCTGTCAACTTGCTGAGGAAGTGGCCGAAGTCGCGCGCTTCTTTCGTCTCAAAGTCCCGCAACGTGGGCGGCTCGTTGATCAACCACGCCATCCGATTGAACGGCTGCCCCCAGTGCACCTTCATCACCTCGCCCGCTGTTAGGTAAGCGAGGTGGCCTTGCACGTCGTCTGGCATTTTCATGTTCGTGACCAGCTGGTCGGCCCACTTTCCGCAAAGCCGGTGTTCTTGGAGGTTGTGGTACGACCCGTCGCATTTCAGAATCGTCCAGTTCACCTCGTTTTCTTGGCCGAGGCGGACGATGCGACCAATGGCCTGGTGCAAGGAGTTGAAGGACCACGTGTACTGTGCGATAATGCCCGTATAGCAACACTTGTGCAGGTTGATCCCAAAGCTGCACAGCGCCAGAGACGTGACGTAGAACTGGACGTTGCTGTTCGGGTCGTTGAAGCGTTCTGTGGCAGCGGCCCGTTCCGAGGGCTTGTGGGCTGCCCGGACCGACTCGACTTGGAAGCCCAGCTCGGTGAGGGCGAGTGTGACAAGCCTGGCCTGTTAGCGGCTGGTGCGTGGTGTTCGTGACGGGTTGGGTGCGCGCGACTTACTCTTGCGCCCAGATTTGCTCCACCATGATGATCACCCGTCGGTTGGCGAGGACGTGGTGGATTGCTTCGGCCACCAGCTTGCACAACACGGGCGAGGCGCGCACGAGGTACAGCACGGCATCGATGCGGCCGCTGGGGGCGAGGGCCAGCCTGTCCGGCGTCGTCCGCCGCCACACATACGTGATGCCCCCGTCGAGTCCGTCGCTGCGCATGGCGGAGGCGTCGTTGGCCCCGAGCATTGTATCTGTATGGCGCCGGTCGCTCTGCAGCAGAATGGCGCAGTTGGGGTCGAAGGAGAGGAGCGCGGCACTGCGGTAGTTGGTCGTGCTGGGGACGCCGGCCGCATTGTCTTCGTGCTCGTGTGCGTCCGCGTCCGCGTCCGCGTCCGCGTCGCCGTCGCCGTCGCCGTCGCTGTCTGTGGCGCTGTGGCCGTCGCCGTCGCCGTCGGCTGCCTCGTTTTGCTTCTTGCGTGGGCGCGGCTTCCGTGCAAGGCTGTTCGCCACCGCGTCGTACAGTTGGCCGGCGGGGCGCAGCACGCGTGTGACGATTTTGTAGGGAGGCACCTCGGCGCCGGGGTACGTGATCGTGCCGTTGGGCAGTTGCAAGGGTGTCTTCATGCTGCGGCGCGTCTGCAGGCGGGCGAGGGCCTGGTGCAAGACCTGCTGGAGGAAGTCGCCCGACCACTTGTGCTGTTTGCCAATGGCGCGCAAGATGTCGTAGCTGCAAATCCAGTACCGGTCGTGGGTTTCGCTCTTCGCCTTGACCTCCTTCTTGTGATGGCGCCGCACCCTGTTCAGCCCGGGGCTGCTTTCCATCCGCTCGGCGCTGAAAAGCTCGCCCCAGCTGTCGATGCTTGTGCTGGGGTCAAAGTCGGCAGACACGAGCTGCTCCGCGACGGTGTGGTTTGGTATGGCAAGCGAGATCTGGGCGTGCAAGGTGATGAGCGACAGCATCCCCTGGGTATCTTCGATGCGGTTGAGGAAAGGCGTGGCCGAAGCGAACAGCATTTTGTCTTTTTGAATTTCGCGGACAAGCCACCAGTACGTCGACTGTCGGCGGCGCACAAACTGGGCCTCGTCCAAAACCAACACGTCGAACTTGGCGTGGTTGAGCGGCGCGCGTAGTTCTGCTGCGTTGTACACCTTGCGTGCCTCTTCCAGCCCATCGTCTTCTACTTCCGCGTCTTCCTCGTCGCCGTCGCCGCCGCCGCTGTTGCTGCCGTTGCCGTCGCCGCCGTCGCCGCCGCCGTCGTTGCCGTCGTTGCCGTCGCCCATGCTCAGTTGCCGCTTCGTTAACGTCGTGTACGAGGAGAGGAAAATGTGTCGGCTCGTCTACGAGATGTGGTTAGTTGCCTGCTTTTTGCCTTCTCGTTTGTTGCCGTAGCCTGCTTTCGAACCCATCGGCTCGCGGTTTTCTTCCTCGTGCGATGGACCGATGGGTTGGAAGGCGGGGGTGCCATGCACGGCAGCGGCGCGGCGGGTTGACTTACTTGGTTGTTTTGCACGGCGTCGTCTGTGTTGAGCTCGGCGAGCTTTGCAGCCCACGCCTGCTTGGTCAGGACGGCGCTGCGGAGCCTTTCGTTGGCCGCGTCGGCAAAGGTGTTGGGGGACCCGTAGTATACGTGGAGGTTGACGAGGCCGCCGAAGATGCGGTCGAGCTCGTAGAACGTCTGGAGGATGGTCGCCGCCGGCACGATGATGAGATGGGGGCGGTATGGCGCCTTCTTTGCGCCGGCGAAGCGCATGAAGATGGTCAGTGCATAGATCGCCGTCTTGCCCGTGCCTGTCTCGTTGGCCAGCAGGGCCGACCGGAGGCAGCGGCCGAGCCGCTGTGCAAGGACGGCCGCGTCGACGATCTGGTGTGGCTTGAAGAGAAAGCCGCCCTGGAAGGGAAAGCGTGTGTAGCCGGCGGTGTCGCTCGGGCGAATGCAGGCATGGCTCAAGGCCTCGTCGAACTTCATCGTGTGGGATGCGGGCGTCTCGTTGAGGAGCCGGATCACGCCGTCGACGTGTTCTGCCGCGTGGGCGGCCTTGTCCGAGCCGCCTTTCTCCCCGACCGACGCCTTCACCACCTGCATCAGGCCGTCGTGCGCGGCGGTGGACGACGTGATCATCTCCGCGTGCATGTTGTACGGCGGGGCCAGCTTGGCAAGGACTTGCTGGGTGGCGTCGCCCGCGTCCGGGTAGTGTTGTTCGTTGGCCAGCACCGCGAGCAACGCTGCAAAGTCGCGCAGCGTCTGCTCGTCCACCGGGTCCCGGCTCAGCGTGCCGCGCCGCTTGTTGGCCTTGTCGTACGTCCGCGCGAGGTTGGTCCCTGTGTTCATGGCGAGGATGGGCGTCAGCGCGTTGTCCAGGGCCCGGTCGCCTTGCGCGTCGGGCGCAATCCGCGCCAGGGCCATCAGCACGTTGGGGGGGACAAGGCTGTCCAGGTCGTTCTCGGCTGCGCGGCGAAGGCCTTGCAGCTGGTTCCGCGCGTGGACGTTCTTCCAGATCGCCATCTTTTCGGCCGCGGGAAGCACGCCTTCCACCTCGTTGCTGCGCAGAAAGGGCACCTTGGCCGCTGGTTTCTTGACGGTGCGGGGCTGGAAGAGGCGTTTCTGTTTCATCCGGCGGGAGAAAAAGCTGAGCACGGCCGCCTGGGCCCGGTTCCAGTCTTCGACGGCGTAGTCGAGGATTGTCTTCTCCCTGGTCCCGTCGTGCGTCTCGAAAAGCGGCTTGTTGTGGCCGTCGGTCGCATGGCGGAGGAGAAGGAACGCCGCCGCCACCATGAACGCCCCGTTGTCCTGGGCCGACGTCTTGTCTTTGTTCATCTTGGCGGCCGCGTTTGTGCTGTACACCTCGGCCACCGTCATATCGATCACGGTGTTCCGCGCCAGCGCCTGCAGCTTGTCTTGGAAGAGCTGGTTGGTTTCGAGGGTGGCGAGCGTGGTGAAGAAGTTGGTCGTTGTTGGGATGCGGTCGGTGTAGTATGGGTGTCCGTTCGGGACGGCAAATTTTTGCTCTCGTATCTTGCCGTACACTTGGAGAATCGAGGCGACTGGGGTCTCCGTCAGTCCTGTCTTTCCTTCCCTGTCCCTTCGCGGCTCGACCGCTCCGAGCCCATCGGTTTCTTTTTCTTTTTTTTCTTCAAACCCATGGGCTCGAAGAGAGGAGAAAAGAGGATGCATACCTTCCGTGTCCAACCACGTAAAGAATTCGTCGAGGCCGGCAAACAGGAGATACCCTGCTGTGGCGCCGTAGTTTTCCGCGGTTTGCGCATTGAATGGCTGGATGCACCGGATGTGCTGGTGAAGGGGGAGGGCTCTGTGGTCTGTGATGAGCTTGTCCCGGCTGATGCGCATCTCGTCGTCGGGCGTCCACTCCGTGACCACGGGGGCAGGGCGCCACGGGACCTCATGCCATGACGGCAGCTCCAAGCCCAGCGTCCGCACATCCGCCCAGTCCAGTCGTTCGCCCATGATTTTGCCTCGTTCCATCCTCTCTGTGCCCGGGGGGGGGATTTTTTTGGCGGGCTTTGCAGTTTGTTTGCCTCGAGCCTTTTTGGACAGGGACGGTGCCATCGTTGTAAGGGGGAAAATCAACAAGAGGTGGATACGACGTAGTTGGACAGTGGGAGGAACTTTGCTAGCACGTTGTTGTGCCGACCAGGTACTTGTTGCGGTGTTTTTTAAGTGGGCTGTTCTCGGTGAAGAAGATGGGTTTGTTTTGTAGATTGGTGTCGACACAGGGCTTTCTGTGTCTTCTTATACACGTTTTTTTATGCATTTCTGTGTTCTTTTCTTTGCTCTCCGTTTGCGGATGTTTTTTCCAACGTACGTTTTTTTTCTTTGGCTGGTTCTTACTTCTCTTTGTTTTGGTAAAGGTGTGGTCGGTTGTTGGATGTTGTCCCGTTTTCAGGCTGGTATCTTTGTTTGGTTTCAACGCATTTCCCAGCCAGGGATATGGTTGGTGGTTAGGTCGGAACCGTTGGTTGTTTTCCGGAAATTGCCGTTGGTTTCAAAGGAGACATGATTTCTTTTGCTTTCCTTTCCCTGTCCTCTCTTTTTTTTCCTTCTTTTGTAAATCCACCGACGGGTTCGTATCGTATTTTTTTCCTTCGTCTCCTTGTGATGGCGCGTCCTCGAAAGTACCAAACCAACGAGGAGAAGGCGACGGCTGCTCGCCGTTCCCGCAACCGCTACAAACAGAGACAACGCTCGTCTGTGTCGGCGGCAACCTCCCAGACCGCGAGTCTACGAGACCCGTCTCCGCCCCAGGTATGCTTGGCTTCCTTCTTTGTTTTGTTTCTTCTTGTTAAATTCCTTTCTTCTGACCTTGGGCGTTGGCTGCCACAGCCGTCTACTGCCTCGCGCCAACCCTCCTTGTCTGCCGCGGCCGCGCAGACGGCGAGGCAGAGCTCCGTCTCTCGGCCTGCACCTCTTGTCCCGGTAGGACGAGCCTTTTTCTTTTCGTTTCTCGTTCGTTGTACTGAACTGTTTTCTTTTAGCCCCCGGCGACATCACGTTCTCCCCCGTCGCCTTCTCTGCCGCCGCGGGCAACTGCAGCACTGGCCTCGTCCTCGCGACAGACCACGCCGGTGCGGGCTCCCTTTCCGCCCCCGGCCCCGTCCGCGCTGTCTCTCGCCCTCGTTCAGCGTCCTGGCGCCCGCCCGTCTCCGACCGTCCTGCCCTCCATCGAACCCAACACCCGCCGCGAGGACGGCGCTTTGGACGAAGAGGGTGCGGTGCCCGCCGGTGTCGAAGATGCTTTCTCGGAGGCCTCGGCGAGCCGAGCCAGTCCACCTGCCTCGGCCGAGCCACAACCGACGTCCTCTCTCGACGAGGCTACGCGTGGTTTGATTGACGACGCAACGTTCCGCCATGTTCGCTTTCGCGATACTGTGTCTGTCGAGCCGGTCGATCCAGCAACCTACCTTCGCCTCCCCACACCCACGCCGCCTTTGGAAACAAGCCCTGGTTTCGAACCCATGGGTTTGAATTCGCAGTCTCTTGCTCTTTTCCTGGCCGAGTCGTTGTATTACAACCGGGGGTGCAAAAAAGAGGCGCATGCCTGTGCTGAAGACAGCCATGGATCCAAGCATGCCTTGGTGGCACAGCCTTGTCACAACTTGGCCGACTTCGCTTTGTTGATGCAGAACCAGGACCCAGGAAAAACGTCTTCTGTCCACTTGTCGTTCCCCTCGCTGCGGCGTGCCCCGGCGGAGCGGCCTCTCCCCGATGTGCTGGATTCCGATCGGTTGCTGGGCTACAACAAGCACCCCGAGTACGGTCGTGCTTTTGTTGGCTCGGCGTCGTCCGACGTGCACGCCGTGCCTCGGTTGTGCATGGATGTGTTTTATGACCCGGATCACGGTGATGGCCCGTCCCCGCGCGTGTCGTACGACATTGACAGCATCTGTGGCGTTGCCTCGTCTTTGGCGTTTTCGAAACGGGGTCTGGACTGGTGCTTAAACAACCAGCTTCCGACCCACAACATCACCTCCAGCGTGCACATCACGATCCCCGTCCGCCGCCCCCGGATGCACCGCCCGGCTCCCCTTCGGTCCACGTCCCCCTCCACCACGTGCCGCATTTTCTTTTTGGCTTTGCCAAAGGCTTCACCTCCGACTTGGCCATTCACTTTTTCTTTCCCCGCATGTACAAGCACAACCAAAAAAGGGCGGACCCGTTGTTGCGGACGCTGGTCAACGGCAACTGCGCCCGGGTTTGGTTCGACGACATCATGCTTCCTAGTGTCCGGGCATGTGTGGACATCAACACATTTCAACATTTTCAAAAACGGTACGAGTCTCTCCGCTCCCTCCTCGCGGCGCCCAAGGAAGGCCGGCTGCGGCCTGGCACGTCGACGGGCGGAAACAACATGCACAAGCAAACCCTGCAAGACGGCATTCTTCGTCTGTTGACCGACAAACTCCGGGAGCGGGTGTCGTTGGATCCCGCCTTGTTTTTGTTCGCCGACTTTGTCATTTACTTCTCGGCCAAGAACATCAAACTCGGCTACATGAAGGAGGGCGCTGGTGCGTTCGGCCGTATGAGTGAGCGGTTCCTCTCTCACTGGGATGCTGCGATCGACAACGCCTTTTTGGTCCGCGACAAAGTCTTTGTCGATGTCGCGAAACAAACATCGCCACCTGAGTTGGGTGTGGTGGAAGGCCGTCTGTCCGGTAGCGCCCGGTCGCCGTCGAGCGTCTACTTGTACAGAACGTGTTGTCTGGATACAATCCAGAACCGCCACGCCTCTTGGGTCAAGTCGACGCAAACCATGCCTCGTCCACACACACCTTCCACCTTCTCCCCACGGCAGACACGACACCGGGCAAACGTAGTTTACGAACGCGATGGTGTTGTCGAGCGTGGTGACAACACGATGCACAAGGACGACGACGACGACGACGACGAGTACGAGGACGACGAGGACGGCGAGGGCGGCGACGACGACGACGACGACGAGGAAGACAGCGAGGATTTCGACTCCGTGGTACGCAAAAGAATACGCGGTACAAGACGTGCCAGGTCGGTCGAGTCCCGAAAAGAACGTCTGCGTCGAGCGTTTAACTCTGCCACCATCCCGTCTTTTCCGGTCCGCACAACAGGCTTTCGCTTCTTGCCTACCCCGACGGCCTACCCGTGGGCGATGACCGCTGACGCATCTTGTTTGACGTTGGAGCCCGCCCACAACGGCCCTGCTATGCGCTCTGGTCTGGCGTACTCGCAATACTATACGTTGACCAAGGGTCCGTTTGATGCGCACTCCGCCTTTGTCTTTCAGTCGAGCGCGCACGAGCGTCTTGCTCTGAGTCCGGCGACTCTCGATCGCCTGGTCGTTGGTGCTAGCGCGGCCAAGGCCCGCGCTACATTGCGAGACGGGTACCTCCGTGCGAAGAAACGCGCTGTGGATGCCTTGTCGTCCACCGCGGTCTGTTCGTACGGTGTTCGCGAGGAACACCGTGTGACCTACGCCCTGTTTCTTGCCGTCCGCGACGAAATGGCCATCCTCGAACGCCAGGCGGCCGAACCAGCTACAGCGTACGCCTCGCCTTTTTTTTCAATCCCATCCTCCCACGTCACCTCGTTTCTCTACGCGCAGTTGAACCGCTTTTCGTTTTTGTTTGAGTCGGTCCTGGTCTCTGCGTTGGCTTCCCAGTACTCGACCGCCGACTCGGTCACGATGATTGCAGCGCTTCGCTTTTTCCATCATTGCTACCGCAGCAACCGGCCGAGCGAGGATAGGGCTTTGTTTGCGTCGGAGTACAAACGGCGGGGCGAGCCGGTCAAGGGTCTTGGCTTGTGCCGCATGATGCACTACGCTCGTTTTGGTTGGTGGCCTGCCGACTGCTTCGACTTTTACAACTGGTCCTTCCAGGACTCGTTCATGGCTGCCTTGCGTCACGCCAGCCCCTTGCTGAGCCGGTCTTTGCTTCCCACCACCTCGGTCTCGAGCATTGGTGACCTGCTCCCTTTGTTTTCTTCCTGGCTCGACTCTGTTCCTCTTGATCGTGCCGGCAGACACAGTCTCTCTTGCTGGGAGGAGCTCGCATGGGGTGCTGTGTTGCATCTGTTTTCCCGCGACGTCTGGGAACGCGCAGTCTTCCATACGCGCGTCGCGCCCGAGCTGATCAAGGGTCAGCCGGTTGCGTATTGTTGGGAGGCGATGCACGGCTCGTTCAAGGTGCCCACGGATGCGCGGCCGTGCGGCCCCAAACTGGTCGCGAGCAATCGGATACGGTACTCGGACGGCGGTGCTTTGCTCCAAACGTTGTTTACCAGCAAAGACCTTGTTGCAAAACTGCCCTGCGCGCAACTCGCTACCAGTTTCATGGGACTGTTGGAGAAACGATCCGAGGGCGTGTTTGCCGAGACCTGGCGGAAAAGGTTGTTTCGGTTT
>JADMNF010000315.1:0-16455 GCA_016097085.2 Sporothrix curviconia
TCGGCAGCCGCCTCCTGCGCCTCGTCCAGCGCCTGCTCCAGGATTGCGCGCTCCTCCTCGACCTCGCGGATGCGGCCTCGACTTCCTTTTCTGCCAGACGCCGCGGATGCTGCTGCCGCGTGGCGCTCTGCGTCGCGCATGGACCGCTTCAGCTCTTGCAGCGGACTGATGCGCTGCAATGAGTTGCTCACGCAGCTGCACAATCTCCGGCCCTCATGTGCCGAAGAGGAGGACGGAGACACGGCTGACGCGACGTCCTCGGTAGCCTCTGGTAGAGCGCCATTCAGCCGGTGCACGTTCGGCCTCGTGTGCCGCCCGCTCGAGATCCGCAATCTGGCGCCGGGAGGCCACCTCGCGCTGCAGGTATTCGCGTTCCCTTGGCTCGGTTGCAGCCGACAGGTCGCGTTGCAAGCAGAGATAAGCTTTTCGCAGTTGTTGGTGTTATCGAGCTCAAGGCAGTTCCTTAGGCGCGCGGAGGACGGCTGCCGTCGCCGCTGCCCACCTCGTAGTCCTCGATGCGCGCTCCAGGTCGCGAATGGTGCGTCGCGCAGCCTGCAGCTCCTGGCTTTCCGTTGTCGATGTGCGCAGGCGCATGCTCTGAAGCTTGCGGACCTCCTGGCCGAGCCGTTCCTCCTCGTTGGCTGCCTTTTCGAGCTCTTCCTCCAGCGTGGTCTCCAGGGTCTTGCACTGCTCTGCAAGAGTCTTATTCTCCTCACGCAGACGCCGGACCTCGACGTCGAGCTTCGTCCGGGCCGTGCGCAGGTCAATGCGTTCTTGATCGAAGCGGGAATGTGTCGCCTTCGTTTTGGCGGAGCGCCGCAATTGCTCCTCGGCCTCATCCCGCTCGGCCTGGCTCAGAGAGCGAGGCGCGGAGCGAGTGAAGCTCGACGTTGATGTGGCCAGCTGGTCCTGCAGGACCTGCTTCTCCTTGGTGATCTTGGACACATTTGCTGCCGATTCCGTGAGCTGTGTCGCATCCGGTCGATTTTGATCTCGGTGCTCCTGTGCAGCGCTGGCAGACGACTCCTGCAGTGCCATGACGCTGCCGCTGCCGCTGCCGATGTCGATGTTGTCGCACTTGCCGCTTGCCTGCCCGTGAAGCGCCAGTTGTTGACGGAGAGCGTCGCGTTCTTTCTGTGCCGTGTCTTTGCTGTGGCGTGCCTGGTCGGCCTCGCGCTCCAGAGAGCGGTGCAGGCGCCGCGACCTCGTCCTCGAGCCGCTCGGTCTTGTTTTGGCGGTTTGGCTGTCGAGCTGGGCCTTGCGGAGCTCGTCGCGCACAGTGGCAAGCTCCTTGCGAAGCCCGTCCAGCGTGCCCTGCCGCGTGTCGAGCTGCGCTTGCACATTCTCTAGCTGGCGTCGCAAAACGCTCTCCTCCGACTCGTGACGCAGTCTCTCGCTGTCCATCAGCTCCTGCAGCTGTGCCTTTTGCCGGAAAGCGCACCCTCCGTTTCACGTAGGCGATTGATTGTTTGCTGCAGTCGGTTCCGCTCCGCCTCCAGGTGCTCGCGGTCCGTCTCCCATTTCTCGCTGTCAATGTCGTAGAGATGCTCCTTTTCGCTGATTTCCGTCTGGAGGTCGATGATGTGCTTGTTGAGGCGCTCAATCCGTCCGGTCTTGGCCTGGGTGCTCAGGTCCTGTTCCACTCCAGGCTGTGCTGGCGCTCCAGCTCGAGGTCGCTCTCGAGCTGGGCCACCGTCTTTTGCAGCCGGGAAACGTCGCGTTGCAGTGTCGCAGACTCGTTGGTAAGGGCGTCGTGGCGTGTTTGCAAAAGGCTTTTCTGGTCACGTGCCATGTTGAGGTCGGCATGCGCCTCCTTCAACTGGGACGTGGCCGAGAGTGCCTCCCGTTCAGCTGTGTCGCGTGCCTGCCGGGACTCTTTGAGCTTCAGCTTCAGGTCTTCGGCCTCCTTCTGCTGCTCCTCGTGCTTCTGCTCCAGCTGCTCGTACTCGCGTTGCGCCCTTGTCGAACCTCGCTCTGCAGCCGTGCCACCTTTTCCTCAACCTGTCGCGACAGTCCCTTGTGTGGACAGACTTGTTGGCCATCTCCTCCTGCAGCTCTTCGAGATCCTCTCCGCCCGCTTCTTCTCCGTGACGGCATCGTCCAGCTTTTCCTCATGTCGTCGACTTGCTGTTCAAGCGCCGGATGTCGGCTTCGAGGTCGCCAATGGTCTCTTTGGCCTCGTCCAGTTTGTCGGCTGGAGCTGGCCTTCTCCTCGAGCTCGGCGATACGCTCACGGTTCTCCTCCATGCGGGCCTCCATGGACACGTGCAGGTCCTCGAGCTCGGCGATACGCTCACGGTTCTCCTCCTGCAGCTCGCGCAGGTCGGCTTCGAGGTCCTCGATTTCGTCACGCACCTTGTCGTTCTGCTCGTCGACTTGGCGCTGCAGGTCTTCAATATCGGCGTCCTTGGCAGCTAGCTCGTTCCCGGAGCCGCTCCAGCTCAGCGCGGAGGCTCTCGTCTGCCTCGCGCATGGCCATCTTTCTTGCATGCCGAGCATCTCTTGCCGGTAGTTCTCGAGGCTCTGCTCGGCAGAGACCAGGAGCTTTTTGCAGCGCTGAAGCTCGCGCTGCAGCGTGACCTTGGTCCACCTTGAGCTCAGTGTTCTCCTTGAGGGCCGCGTCGCTGAACCCAGGCCGCGGCTTTACGGAGGGCCTCTTCCAAAAAGTGAATTTTGAGCTTGAGGCCAAAGTTCTCCTTCTCGATCCTATCGATGACGTTCTCCTGCTCCCGCAGCGAGAGCTGGTTGCCGTCCTGGAGCAGCCCGCCGGTTGTCCTTGCCACTGCTGCCGCGGGCGCATGACAACGGGCGTTGACGCGATGCTGCTGCTGTCAATGTGCGGCAGTGGTGTGCTCTCCACATAGGACATGTTGCGCGCGACGCCAAACGTGCTCATGTCCATGGGCGCCTGGGACGGGCATTGTTCGTGTCGTCTTCGTCAATCTTGCCGAGCGAGAGCGGTATCGCTCCGTCCCGCCGTTCTCTTTGCCCCGGTGTCCGCGCCGTGCGCTGTTTCGTGTTGCGGATTTTGAGGAGAGGTGTGAACTCGACGCCGCCAATTGCCCTCGGGCAGGTTCTGGCGGTTGCTGAACGGGGCGCGCCCCCCTGCACCGGCCGCGCGGTGTCCGCAGACTTGGTCCTGCCGCCGTTTCGGAGCTGGTCAAAAGATGTTGCCGTCTTTTGTGGGTGACATGAAGGACATCTCCTGCGAGACGTCAAACTCGGGGGGCCGGCCGATGTAGTCCGCGTCACCGGCGTTTGGTGCGCGGCGTGTCGAGGCCCGCCGAGGCCGGGTGAACCATTGCGGCGACAGCAGGCAGACAGCGGCTCTGCCGTGGGCGTTCAACGGGGTGTAGGTGTGTCGTGTCGTGTCGTCGTGACGAGGGCGTGGAAGACGATGTCGCGTTCGTTGTCGTCGACAATGAGCAAAAATGAGCAAAAAGAGCAAAACTGAATCGCGTCGCGTGTCGTTCGTAGGCGTATGCAGAAGCAAGCGTGGTATATCGCAGGGCAGGGCTGGAGAGGGGAGTAAACAGCCCGAGACGCAGCGGTCGTGAAGCCGTAAATGCTGCAAGGAATACGTGCTGAAAAGGCGGCTCTGACGAATTGGTTGCATCCATTTGCTGGTCCCACGTCGTCAAGGCTGGACCCACTTTGCGGCGCGTCTCCGTGTTTACATACTTCCCAAACAGGCTAGCGCATCTATTTGTATTCCCCTCCTGACCGACAAAGCTGTGTCACCTGACTACGCGTGCTTTCCGAGTTGGCGAGGCCCAGGCAGACGCGCTTTGTTGACTCGCTCCTTCCGCCTTCGCCACTGACCTCCGGACACCTTCCCGTAGCGACACGGGGCACGATCCAGGAGAACGGGTGACCCCTTTTTGGCTTCATTTCGGCTGCTTCTGCGGGCCTCTTCTGCGAGCTTCGTCTTTCCAGCCACCTCAACACCAGCTACGCAGCAACCATGTAAGTCTTGGCCGATCCCCGAAACACGCAATGCTCGTCGGCACTGACAATGGCGGCAATGGCAGGGTGACCGTGTCTACCGCCCCACGAGCTGGTGCTGCCTCTGCTGCTGGAACAACAGCAACAAGGAGAACATCCCCGTAGCCGTTTGCCTGCCCCCCTAACGGCGTTTGACACGCTGAGCAAGCCCGTTTCGCTGCCCGGCTGCAGGCCGTTGCCAGCTAACCGGCCCGCGGACCGGCCAACACGAAAGCGCAAGCGGGTTGACTACAAGGGCGCGGATGGCAGCCGAAGGATGCCAGACAAGCCCTACACGAATGCGCAGACCCGGCTGGCTCTGGCCACACGCGAGGCCAACAAAGTTCCCCGTGTTTCCGCCAGTGACATGGACAAGGAGCAGGCCTCTTCTAGAAAAGCCTTTGTTGTCCCGCTGATCAACAAGTCCATGCCGCGTACAACCCCAGCCGCCCAGCACCCGCTCTGGGCATGCGGCAAAGGCCGGGCGTACCGTTTAGTGGCCAAACCGACTATGCACGACCCCGGCCGGCGGGAGCTTTAGCCATTGTGCTCTACGACCCACCATCGACGACAAGCCCTACAGGAGGAAGACGCCCGAGGAAATCGAGGCGGAGAGAAGGCCAAGGCCGCGCGCGCCCAAGGTCGAGTGTCCTCTCGTGCACAAGAGCCTTGCCGAGATTCTGCAGGCATCAAGAATAGCCGCAGACAGGACGACAACCCGCTCGGTCCGGTCGTGATCGAACCCCAAGCTGGCCAAGATCTGCGGCCGCATCCGATTCGAGTGCGTCAAGTCATGTACTAAGTGCGTGACGGGCATGATTGACGAAAAGGCCAACGCCTGCATCATGGCCGATGAGATGGGTCTGGCGCAAAACGCTGCGAGTGCATCACGCTCCTGTTGGACGTTGCTGAAGCAGTCGCCCGATGCGGGCAAGGTCGACGATTTCCAAAGAGGCCATTGTCGCGTGTCCGGTCCAGCATGGTGCGCAGCTGGGCCGACGAGCTCGACAAGTGGCTCGGCAAGGGGACGATCAACCCCTTTACCATTGACGGCAAGGCGCCAAGGAAGAGCTTTCGCGGCAGCTCCGCCAATGGCGATTGCCAGCGGACGCGCCGTCACTCGGCCGGTGATTATTGTCTCGTACGAGACGCTGCTGGCCTGAATGTGGACGAGCTTAAGAACACAAAAAATCGGACTGATGCTGTGCGACGAGGGCCACCGGCTCAAAAACGGCGACAGCGGACATCAACGCCCTCGACAGCCTGCAGGTGTCGCGCCGCATTATTCTCTCCGGCACGCCCATCCAAAACGACTTGTCCGAGTACTTTTCGCTGGTCAGCTTTGCCAATCCTAACCTGCTGGGCAACCGACTGGAGTTCCGCAAGCGGTACGAGATCCCGATCCTGCGGGACGCGACGCCGATGCCGACGAGAAGGACCGCGAGGAGGGCGACAAGTGCCTTCGCCCGAGCTTCTCACCGTGGTCAACCGCTTCATTATCCGGCGCACCAACGATATCTCTCCAAGTACCTGCCGTCAAGTACGAGCACGTCGTGTTCTGCAACCCGGCGCCGTTCCAGAGCGACCTGTACAACTACTTTATTACGACGCCGCACATCCAGGCGCTGCTGCGCGGCAAGGGCAGCCAGCCGCTCAAGGCCATCAACATTTTGAAGAAGCTGTGCAACCACCCCGAACCTGCTCGACCTGGCGACCGAGCTGCCCGCTCGGAGCGCTGCTACCCTGAAGACTACGTGCCCAAAGATGCCCGTGGACGGGACCGCGAGATCCGGTCCTGGTACAGTGGCAAGATGCAGGTGCTTGACCGGATGCTTGGCGCGGATCCGGGCCGATACCAACGACAAGATTGTGCTCATCTCCAACTACACCTCGACGCTCGACCTCTTTGAGCGGCTGTGCCGCCACCGCGGCTACGGCAACCTGCGGCTGGACGGCACGATGAACGTCAACAAGCGGAAGAAGCTGGTCGACCGGTTCAACGACCCCACCAGCGACGAGTTTGTCTTTTTGCTGTCCGTCCAAGGCCGGTGGCTGCGGTTATCAAACCTGATTGGCGCCAACCGCTGGTGCTGTTTGACCCCGACTGGAACCGGCGGCGGACCAGCAGGCGCTGGCGCGTGTGTGGCGTGACGGGCAGAAGAAGGACTGCTTCGTGTATCGCTTCATCACGACGGGCACGATCGAGGAGAAGATTTCCAGCGGCAGAGCCACAAGCAGTCGCTGTCGACGTGCGTGGTGGACTCGGCCGAGGACGTGGAGCGGCATTTCAGTCTGGACGGCCTCAAGGAGCTGTTCCAGTACCGGGGCGTGGGCACGACGACAAGTGACACGCCACGACACGCTCAAGTGCAAGCGGTGCCGCCGGACGGCAAGCAGTTCATCAAGGCCGGCAATGCTGTACGGCGACACGAGCACGTGGAACCATTTGTTCAATGCTGGGTCTCAGCCAGATCCAGGACCTGTTTGCTTCGGCAGGAGTGTGGCGACGAGGTTGTGTCTGCTGTCTTTCAGTATATTTCTCATTAGAGGTGGTGTGTGTTTCTGTTTCTGTCTTCTGTCTTCTGTCTTCTGTTTCTCTTTTCTGCTGATTTTCTCTCGCATCATGCCCAGGCGTTACGAAACTGGAATTGTTTAACGATTTTATTGCTTTATTGCGCCCAAAATAGATTATGGTAGACAATGGCAGAGGCCGAGTGAGGTTCCATGACTTCAGACATGCAATTGTAATGATGCCCACGCTCAGGTGTTCTCACCGTCTTGTGTTTTCTCTACTCAGTAGGCTATGCTCTTATTTGACTCTAGATTATAAAAAAAAAACTACCGCCCCCCAAAACAACCTTCATCCAGAATTCATTTACATGACGTCTTTTACAGTTCATCCCGATCGTGTGCCTTTTTTCCCTCGTTGTGCTCCTCCTCCTCCTCCCCAGGCCCCCGTTGTGCCACCGAGTGGCTTCTGTTGTGCACTGCCCCCGCCGCCGACACGGACGGGGGCCGGTGGTGCAGCAGCGGCATCTCCTCCCGCCTGTGATGGGATGCTGCCAGCGCGGCGCCGCTTGTCGAGGGCTGCAATCTCGTTCGTCGTAGACGGTCCACTCGGGCACCTGGCGCCGCGCACGGTCGAGCTTGGGCTCCTTGGTCTGCGGGTTGTTGCAGAGGTCAATGGTCTTGGCGGTGGCGAGGGCCTCGTCGCTGCACCACGTCTCGCACCAGAGCCAGTCCTGGGGCAGGCTGAAGATGGGGATCTGGAACTGCATGTGGTTGGGCAGGTCCTGGTCGAGGTTGGCGAGGCTCTGGGGATCGGCCGAGAGCGTGTGGTAGGTCTGGCGCAGACGGTCGCCGGCAGCAAGCTCGCGGAAGCGGCGCAGGTCCACGACGTAGAGGGCCGAGATGTGGTACGGCTGGCCGCGCAGGTAGTTGTTCCAGTAGCCCTGCTTCCAGAAGCGGAAGCCCTCCATCTCGGTGCGCGAGTCGCACATGGGCGTGAAGCCGTAGGGCGCGCCCTGCAGGTCGAGCTGGACCAGGTCGTGCATGTCGGTGCGCACGATCTGGTCGGCGTCGACAAAGATGACCTTGTCGAGGGACAGCGGGAAGAGCACGTCCAGGAACAGGATCTTGTAGCCCCAGATCTCGCGCTGCTTTTCCTTTTGCTGGCGCAGCCAGTGCGGCCACTTTGTACGTGACCATCTCGTACTGGAAGCCGTAGGCCTCGGCCAGCGTCGGGATAAAGTCCTTGAACGACGGCGAGAGGAACTGCTCAATGAACCAGAACTTGACCGTGTGGTTCGTGTGCCGCATCACGCTGACCATCATGATGTTGAGCATGCGCTCGTACAGGTGCCCGCTGGCCACGGAGAAGATGTTGATGTCGGCCTGCGGCGCCCCCCGGCCTCGGCCACGCTCTTGTCGGCGGTCACGCTCTTGTCGGCGGTCTTGCCCAGGAGGCCCTCGGCAAACTTGAGGCCCTTGGCCACATAGTCCATGGCCCCGCCGGCTGGTCCTCCTGGCGCGTCCGCCGGCGCGCCCGCCTTCGTTCAGGATCTCCTCGCGCTCCATGCCGGGCTTGCGCACGAGGCGCGGGTACAGCGTGGTGCCCTGGAAGTCCATGAGGGCCACGTCGGTGCCCTCGTCACCGGGGGTCGGCGCGATGCGCGGGCCCCGACGCTCTCCATGGAGTAAATGTCGGCGCTGCGGCCCTCCTTGAGCCGGAGGTTGTAGTAGCCCGGGTTCGCCTTGAACTGGAAGTAGCCCAGGTTGGCCATGATGATGGTGTCGGCAAAGTGGCGGTCCCTTTCCGTGCCGAGGATCAGCTGCGCACCGCGGGGGGGCTGGCCGCCACGCTCCTGCGAGTGGCCCTCGATGAGGATGTGCTCGAGCTCGTACGTGGCCTCGACATCCGCCTTGACGGAGCTCAGCTTGATGTTGTCGAGGTCGTGCACCGAGACCTTGGGCGCGACGAGCCAGGCCGGCGGGACCTCCATGCCCAGGTTGAGCAGAGCCTCGGACGGCAGGCCGCGGAACGTGGCGCCGAGCGCCTTGACCTTGCCGGCGTCGTCGAACAGGGGCGCCGGGCTCGAGCACCGAGCGGTAGAAGCGCTTCACGGGCAGGTCGTCGAGGTGCTCGCGCGGGTTGAGGAAGACGCTCATGTAGACGCCCTCGAGGCGCGAGAGCACGCGCAGAATGGGCGCCCAGCGCTGGCCCGTCTCGCTGGCCGGGTCCAGGACGGCGTGGAAGTGGATCGTGGCCGTGGCAGCGTCGCCGACCGCAAAGGACGTGTGCGTCGAGTTCCACATGTGGAAGGACGAGATGCGCAGCGTCGGCGCAGACTCGAAAATGCCCTCGGGCAGGTCCGAGATGGACGACAGCGCCGTGATGGACGTCAGCTTGGCGGCGGCAAGGGGCGACGAGATCTTGGCCGCCAGGTCCAGGTCCGCCACGGCCGTGTAGACGGGCAGAATGCGCTCGGCCTGCTCAAACTCGAGCAGGGCTAAAAAGTCGTCCTCGCCGAATTCCTCGGCCTTGCCAATGGGGCCCAGCACGCGGCCGTTGAGGATCAGCACGTTGGTGCCGGGTTGGATGGCCGCCACGTCCTGGAAGCGCGCCAGGGCGGCGACGTACTCGGGCGTGGCGGGCTCCTCTGTGGCCAGCAGCGCCTTGAGCGCCTCCCAGGAGGACGCCGCAGCATCCGTGGCCGCGCCGAGGCTGGCCTTGACAACCGAGTTGCGGTCGAGGCTGTCCGCAGCCTTCTTGGGGTTGTAGACAATGTCCAGCCGCACGCCGGGTTGTTGACGCGGAACTGCAGCGCCGAGCGGAGCAGCTGCACGCCGTCGTCGCTGTCGAGGTCGACAACGGCCGTGAGCACGGCCCACGTCTCCTTGGTGGACTCCTCGCTGGCCTCGATGACGGGGACCTGGGCAAAGAGGTCTGCGTGCTCCGTGTGCAGCTTGTGGACGTTGACCACGCGCAGGCTCTTGTCGTTTTCGGGAAGATGTACGTGTTGCGTCGCGAAATGGCGTTCGCCAGGAAATAGCCCGGGATCCACGCGTCCTCCTCGATGCGGTTGAAGTAGACGGCCTCCTGGATGGTGCGCAGATGGCCGCCCACCTTGGCGCTCATTGCGGCCACCCAGTTGCCGTCGCGCGGCACCACGATGCCGTCGACAAAGATGGGCGGCACGGCCGCGTTGGCGCCCAGCCGCTGGGCCCAGTGGCGCGCCAGCTCTGCCTGCCGCTCGTAGCCCTCGTGCCCCGGGATGTCGGCAAGAGCCAGGGCCGTCGCGTCCTCGCGCAGCTCGCGGTCCTTGATGGCGGCCTTGAACGCCTTGGCGTCGGGCGTGGCCGTCTTCTGGCTGCTGAGCGTCTGCGTCAGGTAGGCCGAGACGGCACCCAGGCCGTACGTCTCGAGCAGGTGGTAGACGACCTTGGCCTGCGCGGCCGACGCAGGGCTCGCGGCCAGCGGCACGAGGCCGAAGCGGATGGGCAGGCGGCGACGCACAAAGTCGAGCAGCTGCTCGACGACGAGCTGGACGTCCTCGAGCTTGGCAAAGTCGACGGCGTAGACCTGGTTGAAGATGTCGCGGCGGACCTGGGGGATCTGGCCCGGCATGCCGCCCTGCAGCAGACGCCGCAGGCTCTTGGGGAACTCGCTGTAGCGCGAGTCCTTTCGAGATTGTTGAGCCAGATGATGACGCGGCCGTCCTCGATCTCGTCGCGCCAGTCGAAGCGCGGGGGCGCGGCCTCGGCCTTGGACGCCGCCACGGCCTCGTGGCGAGCACATCGACGACCTCCTTGCCCGTCAGGCCCAGCTCGCGCACGCCGTTGATCATGGTGCGCTCGCGCCGGACCGTGTCGACGAGGGCCAGCGGCTGGATCTGGCGCTCAATCATCTGCACGCCGTTCATCCAGAGCACGTTGGCGCCGGACGGCACCATGATGGCGCGGTTGGCGCGGTGCTCTGCGACAAACGCCTCGGACGCGTTGTGCGTGGCAATGGAGCTCGAGTGCTTGGGAAAGTCCCGCGAGACCTTGAGCAGCGTCTCAAACGGGTCCTCGCTCTGGATGATGTAGTCGGCGGTGCGCATGCCGAGCTCGGCCAGCTCCGACTTGGCCAGCGCCTTGAGGTCCGAAGACCTCCTCCTCGCCGTCGAGGACGACCTCGGCCGCTGCTGCGTCCGCGTCCGCGTCCGCATTGGCCTCTCGGTCATCAATGACAATGTAGTCGGTCCGCTTCAGGGCCAGCTCCACGCCGTAGCCGTTGACCGGCAGGCGCTCGAGCCCGTCGCCCTTGGCGGTGTCTGCAGCGCTCCGCACGTGCCGGAGACGGTACGTGACCTCGCCCGCCCGCGCCTTGTCGGCGAGCAGCTTGTGGAAGGGCCCAAACGCCGGCGAGGTGATGTCCGCGTACAGCACGGCATCCGGGCCATGGCCCTGCTTGGTGTCAAACGGCAGCTCACGCTCCTGCGTCTGGTGGCGCGCAACCTGGCCGTGAGCCTCGCTCAGTGATGGCGAGCAGTACTGGCTGCCCTCGTATAGGATCCACTGCTCACAGCCTGACTGGTCGCCGGATACGGAGCTCTCGACGGCCGTGTTGTAGAACTGGAAGTGCGCCTCGACGCGGGGTGCGGCCGACCGCAGCGACAGCGCCAGCTTAAAGGTGGACAGCGCCTCGCCGCTGGATATGTGGTCGCCTTCCGCCAGCAGAACGAGGAACTTCTCGTAGAGGTCCCGGTCCGTCGATGCACCCGCAAAATAGCCCTCGGCAATGCGGTCCAGGATGGGGAAGTAGCTGGTGGCGTTTTTCCTGCGCCGCCGTTTCTCTGCATGCTGTCAGGACAATGCAACGTGCTGCGAGAGAGTGCTGTGCGTGCACGGGAACTCACAATAGCTCTGCCAGGTACGGGGGCGAGGGAAAGGCTGCGATCATGCCGACGTCGATCGAGGGACCGGCAGCTGTCAACGAAGGCTGCAGGGCCAGGGCGGCCAGCAGAGCGGCTGCCCAGCCCCGCGGCACCTGCAGGAGGCGTGCCATGGCCGAAGCGTGTCTCCGGACTAGTCAGCCCCGATATCTCACGTGGCAGTAGAATCTGACGAAACGTTGGTGATCTTAGGGGGGGGGGTGAATCCGCTGCTGCTAAGCACCAGGCTCTCGCAGCACAGCAGCCCGCCGAGGTGGTAGTGAGTTTTTTTTTTATAGAGGTGACGAGTCGTAGTAAGCGAGCTAGCCCTGGAAGCCATAAATTCACCTCAATGCATTCCGGGGAGTGTTTGTCGAGACGGCCGGCAGGGAAGGCTGTTTATGACGACGTGTGTCTCCTGAAAGAACACATCACCGAACAGCTGTACCAAAGCGGACTAGCGCGGCCGTGGTCTGGAGCGCGGTCACGTGCGGCGCGTCACGGTCTTTTTCAGTGACAACAACACGACGCCGCTTCAAGTACAGACTGTCCATTTGCAACAATTGATTTGTGCTGGGGCTGTTAAAGACTGAAATACAAAATACAGAAGGACAAGACCACGCTGAAGAAGACGGGCTGTCTGCTGTACGGTCTCTCTTGATGGCATGTCTCGTTCTGTTCACTCTACGGAGTACTACTCAATTAATACGAGTAGGACAGCTGTAACTTGTAAGATATCTCATGAACTTTCATCGCAGTATTAGTAGAGCATGTGAAGGTGAGTTGGTTTACGTGTCCATCTCGCCCAGTCCGTCCCAGCGCCCAGCGCCCTGGACGCCCTAGCGAACCCCTATTCTGACCACCGCAATCCCGACCCCACCACGGCAGCTCCTGATTGGCCAGCGGCGCTCTCCCCCCTCCCGGCGCGGATAAACTATGGGACGCTACTGCCTCAGGCGCCAACCATCCCACATTTTGGCGGTCGCCAGGGAAGGGAGGAGCGAGGGCCACGCTTGCCTTCTGCAGAGACGCCCCAGCTGCAATTCGACCTTAAAGGTGGCCTCGCCTGTGAACCCCCGTTGCGTCTCGTCTTGGTGTCCGGCCACCGAACAACACATCCACCACCACACCGCCAGCCCGGGCTCACCCTCTCTCTCCTGTCGACGGAGCTTCACATCCTGCTGCCACGCCCGTCTGGCACGTTCGATTGCCGCCGTCCGATCGCGCTCCCCTGCACCGCCCTTTCTCCCCCTCCGATTTCCCGAATCCGCCTCGAGCGAAAGCTGCGGTCAAGATGGCGACGCCATCGCAGATGCTCACCAAGGTAGGCACGCGGTCCATTGGGCGCCGCCGTGGCCTCCGGCGATGGATGGCATGCATGCTGAACACCCTCTGCAGTTCGAGTCCAAGTCGTCGCGCGCGAAGGGCATCGCCTTCCACCCCAAGAGGTACCCCCCCCTCCTCGTCCAGCCCCTTTTTGATATCTCTTGGACCCGGGGTGTATCTCATGATATCCCCTGGTTCTCCATCCATCGTTTACTCACTTTCTCGGCCTCGAATGCTGACACGTCCTCCCGCGCCCAGACCATGGATCCTGGTGTCCCTCCACTCGTCTACCATCCAGCTGTGGGACTACCGCATGGGCACGCTCATCGACCGCTTCGAAGAACATGACGGCCCCGTCCGCGCCGTGGACTTCCACAAGACCCAGCCGCTCTTCGCGTCCGGCGGCGACGACTACAAGATCAAGGTCTGGTCCTACCAGTCGAGACGCTGCCTGTTCACCCTCAACGGCCATCTCGACTATGTCCGCACCGTTTTCTTCCACGACGAGCTCCCCTGGATCGTCTCGTGCTCCGACGACCAGACCAATTCCGGATATGGAACTGGCAGAACCGCTCTCTGAGTAGGTGTCCTCTGCGTGGGGTGCTGCGTGAACGCTGCGTGTCTGTACCTTGGCTTCTTTCAAAGTTTTGTTTTGCTGACCCCCCCCTCTTCCAGTCTGCACCATGACGGGACATAACCACTACGTCATGTGCGCCCAGTTCCACCCCAAGGATGACCTCGTTCGTCTCCGCCTCGCTCGACCAGTCGGTGCGCGTCTGGGACATCTCCGGCCTGCGCAAGAAGCACTCCGCCCCGACCTCCATGTCCTTCGAAGACCAGATGGCCCGCCAGAACCAGAACCAGGCCGACATGTTTGGTAACACCGATGCCGTCGTCAAGTTTGTGCTCGAGGGCCACGACCGCGGCCCCGTCAACTGGGTCGCGTTCCACCCGACCATGCCCTCATCGTCTCGGCCGGCGACGACCGCCTCGTCAAGCTGTGGCGCATGAGCGAAACCAAGGCCTGGGAGGTCGACACGTGCCGCGGCCACTTCCAGAACGCCTCGGGCTGTCTCTTCCACCCCCACCAGGACCTCATCCTGTCCGCCGGCGAGGACAAGACCATCCGCGTGTGGGACCTCACAAGCGCACCGCCGTGCAGACGTTCAAGCGCGGAAAACGACCGCTTCTGGTCATTGCCGCCCACCCCGAAATCAACCTCTTTGCTGCCGGCCACGACAACGGCGTCATGGTCTTCAAGCTCGAGCGCGAGCGCCCGGCCGCGGCTGTCTACCTCAACAACCTCTTCTACATCAACAAGGAGAAGCAGGTCCCGCTCCTACGACTTCCAGAAGAACCTCGAGTCCCCGACCCTTGCTGTCCCTCAAGAAGGTCGGCCCTGCCTGGGTCCCGACCCCGCACCCTCTCCTACAACCCGGCCGAGCGCTCCGTTCTCGTCACCTCTGCTGCCGACGGCGGCTCCTACGACCTCATCAACCTGCCCAAGGACGGCTCGGGCGCTGTTGAGCCGACGGAGCTCAAGCGCGGCCCCGGCAACTCGGCCATCTTTGTCGCGCGCAACCGCTTTGCCGTCCTCAACACGGCCGCGCAGACCATTGATATCAAGGACCTGATGAACAACGTCACGCGCTCCTTCAAGCCCCCGCCGGCACCACCGACATCTACTTTGGCGGCGCCGGGCAACCTCCTCATCATCACCCCGACCGCCGTCCACCTGTACGACATCCAGCACAAGAAGAGCATTGCAGCTCTGAAACGTGAACTGGCGTCAAGTACGTCGCCTGGTCCAACGACAGCCTGTACGCCGCCCTTCTCAGCAAGCACATACGTCACCATTGTCACCAAGACGCTCGAGCAGGTCAGCACCCTGCACGAGACGATCCGCATCAAGAGCGCCACCTGGGACGATGCCGGCATCCTCCTCTACTTCCACCCTCTAATCCACATCAAGTACACGCTGCTCAACGGCGACAACGGCCATTGTGCGGACCCTCGACCAGACCGTCTACCTGGTCCGCGTCAAGGGCCGCAACGTCTACTGCCTGGACACCGCTCCGCAAAGCCAAGATCCTGCAGATCGACCCTACCGAGCTACCGCTTCAAGATGGCCCTCGTCAAGCGCAACTACGAGGAGATGCTGCACATCATCCAGACCTCGTCGCTTGTCGGCCAGTCCATCATCTCCTAACCTGCAAAAAGAAGGGCTACCCCGAGATTGCCCTGCAGTTCGTCCAGGATCCTACGACGCGCTTCGAGCTGGCGATTGAGTGCGGCAACCTCGAAACGTGGCCGTTGAGATGGCAAGGAGCTGGACAAGGCCCAAGCTGTGGTCGCGCCTGAGCAACGAGGCCCTGGCCCACGGCAACAACCAGGTTGTCGAGATGTGCTACCAAAAGCTCAAGCAGTTTGACAAGCTGTCGTTTCCTGTACCTGGCCACGGGCGATCAAGGCCAAGCTGGGCCGCTATGGCCAAGATTGCCGAGCACCGCGGCGACTTTACTGCCCGCTTCCAGAACGCCCTGTACCCGGCTCGCCTTCGCCGATCTGTCGAGAGACCGGATACAGATGTTTAAGGAGATTGAATCACTTTGTACTGACGCGTTTGTTTCTTTTTCTTTTTCTCTTTCTCTTTTCTCTTCTTCTTTTCCTGCTTTCAGGAGCTAACCTTCTAGACTCGCTGGCTTTCAATGACCGCCAAGGCCCACTGGCCTGGAGGAGGAGTGCCAGTCTATTTCTTGAGGCGACTGGCGTCACAGAGGACCAGCTCACTCTGCGGAGAACCTGAGCGGCTCCCTGACACCACCAAAGCCCGTCGTCCCGACCTACCAGGCAACTGGTCCGACCAGGAGCACTTCTTGTCAGCTTCTTTGAGAAGGCGCTCCTGGGCCAGGTCGAGGGCCCTGTCCCTGACCGAGAAGACGAGCCGTCCGCGGGCTGCTGCTGCCCAACGGCGAATGACCTTTGGACTCCGACGAGGCCGACGGGTGCCCGATGCGCAAGAAGAAGCGCGTAACCTGATGGACCGTTGATGACGGCGAGGACGTTGATGACGGCGAGGACGTTGGCTGGCTAGGGACATGGGCGACGATATCGTTGCGGACCCCGACAGCGGACTGGTTGTCAACGTCGACAGCGCCGGAGACGGGCGGTGCCGGCAGCAGCGAGGCGGACATTCTCTGGGCGCGCAAAACTCAACCGCTGGCTGTGGACCACGTCGCTGGTGGCGTTCGTTTTGGAGACGTGCAATGCAGCTGCTGAAACCGCCAGGTCGGCGCTGTCAACTTTGCCCCCCTCAAGCCGCGCTTCCTCGAGGTGTACCAGGCGTCCAAGAGAGCCTACCTGCCCCGCGTCAGCCGGCCTGCCGTCCGCTGATCAACTACGTCCGCCGCCAATGTCGAGGAGACGGATCCACAAAAAGGTGCTGCCCATTATCCCTTGCGCGATCCTTGGAGTTTTTGGTTGAGAACGAACCTGTCAGCGCGGCTACGACTCCCATGAAGAGCCAACAAACTCGAGGAGGGCATCAAGACGTTCAAGAGCATCTTGCACTCGGTGCTGATCAAACGCTGTGGTCGAGCGAGTTCCAGAGGTTCGACGAGGCCAAGAAAGCTTGATCACGTCAGCATAGCGAGTTATGCTGTTTTGCCATGAGCATTGAGCTGGCGCGGAGAAAACCTGGGCGCCAACGATGTGGTGGCCAAGACCCCAA
>JADMNF010000316.1:0-16382 GCA_016097085.2 Sporothrix curviconia
GCGCCGCTCCCGTCGCCGCCATCCACCGGCGCCACTGCCACTGCCGGCGCGCCCGCGTGCCTGTGCCATCCGGGCGCCTCCGGCTACCCTCCGGCACCACGGCACTTGCCAGCCGGCCTGCTGAAGACCGGCACTGCGCACGCGGCCCGGGCGTCAGCGGGATCAGCTCCGTGCCCGACACCTTGGTAGACACGTGGCCTCCCGATGACGGCCACGGTCCGACTTCTTCGTGATCAGCACCATGTAGTACGGCCCCGTGAACTTGAATGAAGCCCAGCAGGCCCCACGTCGTGCAGCCGCAGCTTGATGCCGCCCGTGCCGCGTTGCCGTCGTCGATCGGTGTCGACGGCTGCGGAATCATTTCCTTTTGGCTGTACACAATCTTGTCGTCGGTGACGCCCAGCTCGGCGTCGTCGATCGGTCGTGCCGCGTGTGCCGCCCGTCACGTGCCTCGCCGCACAATGTAGTAGCGGCTGGCCGTTTCGTAGAGCGTAAACTTGTGCATCTTGTGGCCCATGCGCTCGTGCGTGGCTGCTGCGCGCGCCGTGCGGGCTGTCCGCGCAGCGCGTGCCGCGTGTGCCGCCCGTCGTCGAGCGCCGGTCTCGCCGCCGCCTGCACGGGCAGCTCTGTGCCTCCTTGTGCGGGCGCACCTCGCGGGCTCCCGTTTTGTGCAGCACCGTCATCCCTGGCATTTTGCATCTGTGCTGTTGTTTGTAGCAGGCCTTGTCGCCTTTTCTCTCGTCCTCGTCCGCGCTCTCCTCGTCTCCTCCATCTTCTTCGTCGCTTGGGTGCTCACTCGTACCGGCCCGGGAGTGCCGTTGTCGGGGCTTGCTGTCCGCAGAAACGGCCGGGCCACCGCTGGATCCTCGTCGTCGTCGTTGTCGTCGCCCACGGCCGTGTCTGTGACCTTGGTCATCTGCAGCAGCGGCTTGACCGCCGCACTTGCTGCCCCCCGGCCAGTGTCTCGGGGTCAACATCGCTGTCCGCGTCGGCGCTGGCGTTGTTGCGCAGCTTGCGGGAACGGCTGGGTTCGCTGGAATGCTGCTTGGCAATGTGCGTGGTGCTGCCGTTTGCTCACGGTGCTGACGGTACTCACGGCATCGCTCGCCGGCAGCGTCCGCCGTGCTCTGGGCCTCGTTCTGCTGCGCACTACGCGACGCTGGCCGCGTCAGCTGCGCTCTCGACGGTCGCGTTCAGCACAGCCATGCCGGGACGTGGGTGGTCATGGCCTGGCGAAGTGCGTGTTCATGTGGTGTGCTTGTAAGCGAGATGTATAAAGGGCTGCTACAACGACGTCAGGAGCTCACTTTAGTGAACGATAAGGCAAGGCCCACTAACGCGATAGCACGTGCAGGCCAAAACAGATGGCACCGCCACAACAATGGCCTGCAGTTACAGGCACGTCTGCGCTAAACCCGCCGATTTACAGGCCCCCACCACCTAAATAGTGAGTAATACGTGTCTTGCTTCTGCTCTGCCAACCAGACGAGTGAAGCAAAAAAAAAACACATCTCTGCGTCATCGCAGGATCACAACGAGAACAGCTTCAGGCAACAAACGCACCCCTACAGTGCCGGCCTGACCCTCCTCGAGAATACCCTCCACAATACCGGACGCGACGCGGCGCGCCGCCCCTCGTCCTCTCAACAGCCCTCCTCGTCGATCAGCTGCTTGTGTCGTTCCTTGTTTTATCTTTTCTTCTTTTCTTGTCTTCTTCTCTTCCTTTCTCTTTACTTTTTTCCCTCTTCATTTCCTGCCCATTCATCATGACCACCAACGCGCAGCGCATCCAGTTCCTCGTCGCCCAGGAGGACGGCTTCAACCGGTAAGTCGAGTATAAGGTAGCGGACGAAGAGACAAAATAAGAAACGGAAGAACCGTGTCTAACCAGTACGCCCCAGCTCACGCTTGCCAGCGCTCTACTCCGACTTCCGCGGCCTGCAAACGACCAACCCCGAAGGCTATGCGGCCAACGTTGGCGCCTGGCGACGGGGCCTGGCCTCGCTCGTGCGCGGCGGCATGCTCCCGGCCGCGGCGTCAGTAACGTCCACGTCCAGGAAAAGCAGCAGCAAGAACCTCCGCCTCGTCCTCTTCGTCGTCCGCCACGTCCAACTTCCTCATCCTCACCTCGGGCCCGGCCCTTCTCGACGCCCTGCAGAGCGACCGCTACGGACGGCCGCTGGCCCTCGACGCCGTCATCCGCGAGGCCGTGCAGGCGCGCGACCTGGTCCCGCTCGAGGCGTTCCTACGCGCCAAAGAGAGCATATACAACCGGCGGTCGTGGTCGGCGTGGGCTGTGGGTTTGCCGTGGAACGCGCTGTCCTGGGGCCTGCACCAGCTCGGCGTCGTGGACGGCCGGCCGCCGTCCCAGGCGGCGCAGCCTGCCTTTTCGTTTGTGCAGAGCAGCAGCGGCAACGGCAGCCGCATTGCACCCGACCAGCTGGTCGTGCTAGCCAACGCCGAGGCGGCAGCAGCGGCGTTTGCCGACAAGACGGCGGACGCACAGTCGCCGTTTGAGCGCGTGTGGTCTGTGGCCCACTTCAAGCGTCGCTTTTCGGCCCCTGGCGCTGTCCTGGGCGGCGAGGAGAACGCCGCCAGTCTCCCGGTGGGCGCAGCCGTGCAGCAGCCGCGGCTGTCGGACATGGACCTCAACGTGCTGCTCGCGTTCCTGGCACGCGACAAGAACCTCGTCGTCTACGATGGCCACGTCGTCAAGCTGCGGGGCGCTGGTGACTCTAGCAGCAACAGCAGTATCACAGAAGAGGACCGTGCCGTGGCCAGCTGCGCGAGCTCATCGACTCGCTGACCCACCAGACGGGCATGCTCAGCCGGCGCATCGACGACCTGAATGCCACTGCGCGCGGACGCCGTGCTGCGCAAGAACCGCGTGGCCGCCCTGGCCGCCCTAAAGCAAAAGAAACAGGCCGAGGCGGCGCTGACGGCACGCTTTGCCACACTGGACCAGCTCGAGGCCACGGCCGCCAAGATTGAGCAGGCCGCCGACCAGGTCCACATTGTGCAGGCCATGGCCGCAAGCGCCGACGCACTCAAGTCGCTGCATGCGCAGGTGGGCGGTGCTGAGGGCGTCGAGGGCGTGGTAGACCGTCTGCGTGACCAGATGGATGCAGCCGACGAGATCAGCCACATCCTTGTCGACAGCGGCCCCACAGCGGCGACCCTGGCCGTCGACGAGGGCGAGATTGACGACGAGCTGGCGGCCTCGAAAAGGAAGAGCAGCGCGCGGCCGAGGCAGCCGAGCAGAAGTTCAGGGAGACCAAGGCGGCCAGGGAGGCAGCAGCAGCCGAAGAGACCCGGAGACGACTCGAGGCAGCAGGTACCGTGCCCGACAGGGTGGGCGACGAGGTGGGTGCGGACAAAACTGCCCAGGACGTCCAGCAGGCCCTCGAAGACGAGACCACCGCGAGCATGCGCAATCTGTCGTTGCAGACCGAGGAGATGCCCCAGGCCGAGTTGGCAAGCTAGGCGTTTCTCTTTTTTTCTCGTTTTACCCTGTTCTTTTTTTACTCCTTTTTTCCTATTTTCACAGAGCCTGTGGTGTAAGACGATATATCCTTTGCATACTTGCGGCGTTTCACGGGACTGGGTTGGTTCGTTTTTTTTTAAGAGGCTTTAATAGGCATGGGTACTGTTTTATCTGTTTATATACGTGCTCGAATATTCTACTATACTTTATACACTGGGAATTCTCCACACCCCCTTCTTTTGTGGCTTATACCTCGTTGGCCTCGCGCGCCTTCTTGACACTCTTCCACTCAAAGAACACCGCCGGTACAATGCAGAAGCAGGCCGTAGCTAGAGGCACGGCAAAGGCCGTCGTCAGCGCCTTGTTGTACTCCACCAGGACCGCCGGGAGCAGGTCAGCCGGCACAGCCGACCGGATCGCCGTCGCGCCCGTGTTGACCAGCTGCTGGGCCGTATCCGCTGCCACCACGGTCGAGAGGTCCTTGAACAGCTGCTGCAAAAAGACGCTCTGCGTGACGCACAGAAACACTGCGCCGCCCAGGCCTTGGCCAAAGAACATGAGCGACGCACCCACGGGCACATCCGGCGCCGGCAGCACCGTCTGCGCCGACAGGCCCGGCATCTGCATGCCCATGCCCATGCCCAGACCGACAACCACCTGGTACCCGATCCACTGGCTGTGCCCGCTGCCCACCTTGAAGGTTGTCGCCAGGCCGACGCCAGTGGCCAGAAAACACGAGGCGCCCAGCACAAACGGCGTGTAGTACCCAAAGCGCGTCGTCAGGCCGCCCGCCAGGATCGCCGCCACCACGAGCGACAGCACATACGGCAGCGAGCGGATGCCCGACTGCAGGGCGTCGACGCCCTGGATGGCCTGGAACCACACGGCCACGTAGTATGCAAAGGGGATCATCACGCCGCCGATGCACATGGAGAAGACGACGCCCGCCAGGATGGACCGCTGCTTGATGATGCGGCCCGGCACCGTGGCATAGTCGCCGCCGAGCCACGCCTGCACGCCGACCCAGGCCAGGAACAGGACGCCCGCCAGCACAAACAGCGCAACGATGCGGCCGTTGCTCCACGCGTACGTCGTGCCTCCCCACTGGAGCGCCAGCAGCAGGCACACGACCGACAGCGTGAACAGGAGCGTGCCGAGCGGGTCCAGGCGCTTTGTCTTTTCAATGGCCGGTAGAGCATGCGCACTCGGTGGATGCGGCAGGCGCAGGAACAGCAGGATGAGCAGGATGGACGCGCCGCCGATGGGCAGGTTGATGTAGAAGCACAGCGCCACGTCAGATGCGGGTTCGTCGTGAAAGCACCGCCAACGAGCGGCCCAACGGCCGACGATACGCCAAAGATGGCGCCGATCATGCTCTGGAAAACGGGCCTCTGGTGCAGCGGCACAAGGGAATCGTGATGACAATGGCGCCAGCGAAAACGCCCGCCCGCGCCGGAACCGGCCAGGGCACGACCCAGGATAAAGGCAGTAGAGCTGGGCGCTGCACCGCACAACGCCGAGCCGGCCTCAAAGAGCACAATGGCCGCCAGGAACACGATCTTGTTGCTGTAAAACGCATAGAAGCGGCCAAAGAGCAGCTGCGTCGCGCAGGAGGCCAGCACATACGCACTGCCGTACCAGCCAATGTCGTCGATGGAGTGGAACTCGTCGGTAATCTGAGGGATGGCCGTGGAGATGATGATGCGGTCCTGGAAAGGTAGCTAGTCAGTAAAGTAAAGAAGAAGAAGAAGAAGAAGAAGAAGAAATCCTTGATCTGCAGTGGGGAAGACTATACCAGAGACACGAGGAACATGGCGAGGTAGAGCGCGGCCACGACGGGAAGGGACGGTGCGCAGCGGAGGATACTCTGGTTCCTGGCTGTTTGCCATAGTACTCTCCCACCACTGGATATTCCTTTCGCGCTCGCTTTCTCGTGGCCGAGCTGGTCTTTGGAGAATTGTTCCATGCCCTCGATGGAGGTTGAAGACGGCGTGGACTCGCGATGCATGGCTGGCATTTGGACGGGCGGGCAGGCTTTTAATGTGCGAGAAGATCTGCGCTACAGCCTCTTTTCAGAAAAACTAAAACTAAAAACAGAAGATGTACAGTGTTGAATCGGAGTTGGCTGCAAAGGACAAGAGGCCAAGGTTGAAAAGGCGAGCGCGGTCGTAATCATAAGTAGGATGTCGAAATGCCCGAAACCAGCGGTGTTGTCGACGTAAAAGGGGCTGCCAAAATGCCCGAATATGCCGACTAACAGGAGCAGGCCACGAAAACGGAGCCGTCTCCCAAGAAACAAGCATATGCGGTCCAATTCTCCGACAAAACTCGTGCATTTCAATTTCGCCCGAAAACAAAATACCCATCTTCTCCCTCATAACCAGCTCATATTGACTGGCCCTGCAAAAGCGTGTTCCAGTAGCCCCACGAGTCCCAGTCAGTCGTCTCCCAACCGAGAACGTCCATGTCGTTGAATGGAGATGCATCCAGGCTGGAGGGCACGGCTGCAGCGTACTCTATTACCTAGAGACGGTACAAATCCCGTTAGAGAGGCATCCATGGAAGGAACTACCAGCGACTCAACAGCAGTGCTGCCACCACGTGTCGGTACGAGGGTGTCCTCGTTAGTCTCGCCTCCGGCAATGTCCTGGGGTTGTTCTTCATTCCCGACTTGGCTGGCTTCTATCTGGGCCGTTGTCCCTCTCGTCGTTTTTCTGCTTTTGTTGTTGTTGTTTGTTGCTGCTGCTGCTGCTGTACTCTCTTCTGCTGTCTCAGCTCTGCCAGGACATCGGCAACATGTCCTGGCGGGGCGGGAGGCGTCTTGTCGGGATACAGCTGCCGTGCACGCCGCTCGCGGCGAGTCCCAGGCTCGCAAGATGAGTTGACGTACAGCGCGGCCCAAGCTCATCCTGCTCCCGCACAAGATGCGGCTTGTGGACGAGAACAGATGCCACGTGGGCCCAAGCCTCGTCGACCTGCTCGCCAAAAGGGTCCTGGGTCTGCGACTCAATGAGCATGAACACAACCGCGTCCAGCTGGAAATAAACGTCCGTATGCCACCGGAACGGACCAATGTGCATCGCCGTAAACCCGAGAACCAGGATGCCGACCATCTCCACGCTCGTCCTGAACAGCATGTCGTGCTCCGTCTGGGGCAGGGACTTGCCCTTGTCCGGATACTGGCCCGGGTGGTGTGCCATCAGGCGCATCTTGAGAATGGCCGCGTTGGCGCCGGCCCTGGCAATCTGGTGCAGCGGAATGGCTCTATCGAGGAGGTCCAGGTACTTTTCCTTGAAATGCGCGGCAACATTGTCGATAATGGCGTCGCGTTCAGCCATGGTCGCAGCCGGGTCGTGCAGGGCGCTGCCCTTGGAAATGAGAAACTTGCCCATCTCGTAGCGCAAGAGACAAAACACCATCTCGGTCGGACGGTCGCTGATGGAAGGTGGCGCACCCGTCATCTGGGGATTGATGTCGCTGTCGTTGAGGCTGGCCGGCAACGGATGGTCGGGCGTATCGACGCAAAAGTTGCGCGCCTGGCCCGCCAGCTGCGTTACGCGGCCGTCAATGAGCATAATCTGCCACCACAAGCGCAGGCGCATCTGCGTTTCAAAAAAGTTGGGGCTTGAGGCAGAATCTGTCTTTCCCGGCTTGGTGGTATTCCTGTCGACGCTGCCGGCGCCCGCAGGTGGCGGGGGCACTGTCGCCAGCAGCCGCTGGCCCATTCGGAGACGGCCATGCCCGTCAGGATCCACATCGTGTTGGCATCGTAGCTCTGGCGAGCAGCAAGCAAGAAGATGGCAAACGCCTGGAGCAACATCAGGCTGGTGGACCGCATGAATCCAGCGGCAGCCAGTGCCTGCTGTGCACACGCCAAGTACTTTGCAAGAAGAGGGTGCTTGGGCTCGCCGAGCTTTGACAAGCATTCCTCTTCGGGCAAGGACGAGACAGCCGCTGCATAGATTGAAAACAGAAGGGCGACGTTAGCCGCAGAGAGGCTGCCGTAGCTACTCGTCGCCTGGATGACCAGGTCCTGGACTTGCGGTGCCCAGATGACCTTGGACAGCGGGTTGACGCTCAGCAGATAGGTCTGCCAGAGCATAAACGCACGAACGGTTGCGGATGGGCCCTACTGAGATCAGCGAATGAATCGCCTGTAGCAGGGAGCCCAAAAATAAAAGCAGCAGGTGGATCGGTCGACAGCGATGTCCCGGAGCCAGCAGCAGGCAAGGCCCGCTCTTCGGTGGCCGGCGTCTCGACAGGCTGCGGCTCGCAAAACTGGGGCTTTGTTAGCAAAACAATTCTGTGTATGTTATTGCCCAGTGACGTTGCTGGCTTACATCTTCTCGTAGTCCTGCCCACAGGTTTCTTGGCAACCGTTAGTATTGATGGCCCAGAGACACAAAAATGCACAAAATCGCACACGCGCGTAAACGCGCACGGATCGGCACGCTTACTGTCCAAACACCATGGCCTGGGACCGCTGCATAGATTGGCTGCCCCGGACTTCGGGTCTCTCTCGTTCCTGTTGCTCACGCAGTGGGTTTGCAGTAGAGGGAGCAGAAGCTGCCAGTGCCCGGGGGCGTTCGGGGAATTCGGCGGCGTCTTCCGGTGCACGACGCCGCTTGCGCATCGCGTACGGCTTCCGGGAGACAGCGACACACTCGACGCCCGTGCGCACGCACTCTGAGCAGGGCAGCTGGCGGTTGCATCGCACCTTTCGCTGCTTGCAGACGAGACACGAGTAAGGCACCGTGACCGGTGTTGACGCGGCGGGCCTGGCGACGGTCGACGAAGGCGCTGCCGGGTTTGCTGCAGCCGGAGACATTTGAAACGGCCTGGGCGCGGAGTGGGACATTGGCGTTGAGCCTGAGCGTATCAACTAATCCTGGTGACTTGGTTTTGGGTTTTGGGCTTCTGGTGAGGATATAGGGGGGGCTCTCTTTCCTCGTTGCCTGCGTGGAAGGGCGAAGTGAGGAAAGAGCGATCCTCGGGGTTTTCGGCACTTTCCTTTTTTAATGCCCGTGTAATACGCAGTCAATTCTCCCGATTTGGACTAGTGTGGTTTTGCCTGTATCTCACCTTCCATGCAGAGTGCGTTTGTCGTACGTCCCAGCGGGCTGTTCCTGCTGAACAAGGAAACCCGGACTCTCGCCATGCCGGACTCCCGAAGGCTGGGAATCTTACTTGCGAGCGGAAGGTGCAGGGTGCGGTGCAAACATGTGCCAAAAGCAGAAAGAGCGCACGAGAAAGAAGACAAGACAACATCGCCAAAAAGTTGAATGGCTTCATTTTGCACACAACAAACTACGACGACTTACGGCGTCCACACCAGTCAAGTCCAAGCGCCCACTTTAGCAAGCTCTAGCGTGTCTAATGCTACGGTGCAATCACACCCGACAGCACCTCCACCTCCTCCAGCAACCATGAGGGTCCTATGTCTGCACGGCAAGGGCACGAGCGGCGACATCTTCCGGTCACAGACGGGTAAGTGTTGCCTTGCGTTGATGTGTCCTGTTTTTTTACCCTCTTTCCAAGACAGTGTTCCTCCTGACGAAATGTAGCGGCCCTCTGTGCCAAGCTTGACCGCTCATTTGAATTCGACTTTGTCGACGGCCCGTTCGAGTGTGCTTCGGCTCCGGGAGTCGATAAGCTCTTTGACGGTCGCAGCGGGGCCTACGCCTGGTGGCCGACAGAGACGCCACAGGCCATCCGCTCCGCGCACGCGTGGCTCGACGACTACCTTGCCACCCATGGACCGTACGACGCGCTCATGGGCTTCTCCCAGGGCTGCCTGTTCATAGCCAGCTACTTGATGCACCGCGCACGGGACCTGGGCGCCTTGCCTCCAGCGAAGACACCCCCCCTGCCCTTTCACGGAGTCATCTTTCTATGTGGCGGGCTCTCGTTTACATCGCTCGCGGCTCTGGGGGTGGCTGTGCCGCCCAAGGCCCTGGCCCTTGAGAAGCGGTCCGTCGAGGCTCTCCATGCCAAGACGCGGCTGTTTCCGCGAGCTCGCCTCGCAGCCTGACCAGATCCAGCGCGGCGTCGGGCTGTGGGACGACACATCAACGCTGGTGCACGAGCTGGGAGCACCACTGCCGCCCGACAACGACGTGTTTGGTATGGACTACTCGCCGGCCGGCGGCTTCCCCGCGGATCTGTTCATCACAATACCGACGGTGAACGTCTACGGCAGCCGGGACCCACGGTACCCAGGTGCGCTGCAGCTAGCATATACGAGCCGAACGCGCAGCATGTACGACCACGGCGGCGGGCACGATATTCCGCGGACGACTGAGGTCTCGGAGCGGATCGCAGGGCTGATTGTGCAGCTGGCACGGGACATTGGTGCGTGAGATGGGGTTGGCGGGATCGAGGTGATTGGTGCTTTTTGTTTTGCTGTGCTCCTGCTGTCCTTCCTTTCACCTGCATTGCATCCATATAAACGGCGAAAAGATGCCGGTCACATCACGTCAACAGCGCGGACGTATTAAATACATTACGCACTCTGTATTTTATGTTAGATTCCTGAGAAGGGGGAGGGGGGAGGGACAGGGAATGCTGGCTGCATAGAGGCCAAATAAATACGTGAAATTCAAAGTGCAGCGTTGTACAGTCCGCGTACGGCAACTTGATCCGATGTGCCACCACGTTGCTGCAACAGGAACAGCACCGAAGCAGCAGGAGCAGTGTACCAGCGAAGTGTGCAGGCTATAGGGAAGAGGGCCGGTGGTTCTAGGGTGGGTGAGAGAAAAGAACATGGACAAGAAGTGTGAATCGTCGGATCACCTCTAGTTTTAAAGCCCCATGAGTAGTAGCTTTTTTTTTTAAAAAAAAAGAAATCAAAGCGTGTATCATATATTTATTTACCAAAGCTTTATTCGTTTTCCTTTTTCCTTTCTCATTTTTCCTATTTCATTATTGTCGTGTACTTTTAGTCTTTTTTTCTTCCAAGAGAAAGTAACAAGAGGTCTTACACTGCCAGTTTCTTTCTTTTTCTTCTTCTTCTTCTTCCTTCTTCTTCTCTTTTTTCTGCATCCTGCAAACTGCTAACACACATCGTTTCTCGTTCTCATTGCTCCCTCTGCAACAGCATCATCGTGCTCTGGTGGGCTGCCTGCTACGTTCCATAAGTGTCTTTGCATCTTTGGGAAAATATCGCGGGAGTTTGCACGGGAGTTTGCACAGGAAAAAGTCGACCGACGCGGCTCGTCCGCTGTGCCGTTGTTCCAGTTTCCTCTTGATTTCACCGTGCTTCACAACTCCACGCCCCGTACCTATACCACGCACCACGTAAGATGCTCTTTGGGACGATCCTCGCCTAAGTGGCCAAATAAAGAGGTTCTCGGAATTACCATTTCCACGAGCCTCTTTTTCCGCTTGGTGCATTTTTCTTCCCTCTCTTCTCTTCTTCTCTTCTTCTCTTCTTCTCTTGGTGCCAAGCCACCCTCTTGGCCCAGCCTGATAGTGAATAATACCAAGGCAATGCCCAGAAACTCAATTAATTCTTTTTTTACGAAACACTTGCCTCCTTTGCCAAGCATGCTCCGTTCGTTTCGGCACTTGGGACTTGTGGTCAGGGCCGCAGACGTGGCTGTGACCACACCGTCCAATAGAGCCACGAGAATAGAATACAAGATAAAAGAGAGGCACTCGCCAAAAAGCAAGGGGCAGACACAAACAACGCGATCAGAGTCTTGGCAAGGCTTGTTTTTTTTGTACTCCATATGTGGTTTGGGTTCTGGGGGGGGGGGGGATAAGGCAAAAAGAAGGGAGAATTTTCAAAGACAACCTCCCAACATGCCACCCAAATGGCACCTCATCTGCATTGTTCCGCGGCCTTGCGCAGTTTGACGGGGTTTAGATTGCCCCATTCAGCCGTTTCTCCTTTCTTCTGCCTTTCTCTGCTTTTTATAGTCTCTCCGCAAAAAGATCGGATCAGCATGCCATGGCCCTGTTCCTGAGCAATTATCCAAAGCGGCTGCGATTAATATACGAGGACACACGAACAATTTGTTGGAAGCAAAACTACTGTGCAGTCATATGCCAAGAATGGCATTTGTTGACCTTTGAATCGGAGACGAACTGACGACTAAATCAAAACTTGGCCACTGAGAGCATGTCGCATACGCCCAAGGGAGATTCACGGCGTTCCATCTCACCCTATACAATCTATTAATGAAAATGAAAAGAAGAGGAAGTACAAAAAAATATATGCCGTGCCATGTCCTGATGAACATCTGCTCGGCTCCGCGGCTCCGCCAGATGAGGTGCTTTGTAGATTCCCTTGATCACGCTGTCGCCGTCGTTTTGTATATATCCCCGTGGTGGTCCTTGCACCTGAAGATTCCACTATTTATTTTCTCTTTGTCTCTTTCCTGGCCCCTTCCCTTCCCTTCTCTTATTTTTCTGTTGCTCTGTCTTCCCATCCAAACCAACTCCTTCCTTGGACCATCAGCCCTTCATCATGTTCTCCAAGAAGCTGCTTGCGGCCCTTTTCGTGGCTGGTTGCGTGCGAGGCCGCGGCCAAGTGCACGGCGGACCCTGCAGATTGACAACTTGCCAACTTTGCCAGCCTGTCCAACAGCCTGAACAACCCGGCGAGTGGGTGAGTGGTCCTCTAGGGAGCTAGAATTGAAGCCCGGGAGTGGCACAGAATTATTGTTATAATTATACTGAACCTTTTTTCTGAAGACGAACCAGAGCAAATGGCATCATCACGGCGTCGGCCGGCATCCTCCAGTTCACGCCCAAGGACGTCAACTCGTACTTTTACGAAGACGTTCCCGTGCACGCAGGCCAAAGCAGCCTGGGCTATGGCGGCCTGCCAGTTCCACAGCGTGACGTACCCGGCGGGGCAGCGGACCTTCCACGCTGGAGCTGCAGACACGGGCAGCCACGGGGGCGGCTGCAACGCGGCCAACTACACGAGCGAGTGGTTTTGGAAATTTGCGGGCCTGTCGGGCACGCAGCAGGTGGTTTTGGACGCTGGACTGGGCGTGTACGAGCAGTCGAACCTGGACGCGATCTCGGGGGCTGGTGTTTGCCAGCTTCTCCAAAGGTGGGCGTACACGCTGAGCGATCTCAAGGTTTGTTGTGCCGCAACCTCGAGGCGCGCGGACAAGGTGAGTTCGAGGGGTTTCTTTTGGTCTTTCCATCGTCTGAGGTTCTGCTAACTATGCTAGAGCCGCCCGCTTTGAAGCGTAATTCCAGACGCGAGCGGCGGCGCCACCGCAAGAACGTGGGCCGGGCCTCTTTGCGAGGATCTTCCGCAAGGCGTCGCCGGCTGCAGCCCGGCCGTTCCAATTTCCTTTCTGCCTCGTCTGCTTCTTTCTGCTTTGTCTCGTCCGTCTTCTTTGTCTCGATCTTTGTTGTCTCGATCTTCATTGTCTCATTCTTCGTTGTCCCGTTCGTCTCCGTCTTTTGCAAACCCCCCTACGCCCATGCCCTCCCCCGGCTTCTTCAACAGCGGCCTGCCCTCCCCGCGGCCGCCCTTCCCGCGGCCGAGCTGCTTTCGCCGTGGCCCGGGCGCGAACTGGATCCCGCACACGACGGCTCGGCCTCGCCCACGTCCACGCGCCCGCCCCATCAATTCAGCACGCCAACACGTACCTGCCCAAGCCCACATCGGTCGAAGTCCTGCAAGGACCTGTTGATCGACGACTGGGAGTCGGCAGTCGCGGCTGGACGTTCCTGTTCTTACAACTACCATGTACCCAGCCGTTTCGTCGGACGACGGCACGATGCAGTCCATTCGTGGTCAACAACGACAACCACCGTGACCATCACGCCGCCCAGCACGGACTCGTACTTTTACAGCCAGATGCCGTGCGTCGACGCCGCGGGCATCTACGCGGCATCCTCGCTCAAGATCAAGGCCGCGCGCGGCACGCAGTTGCACGGTTGCAGCTGGCATCGGTGGACGTCCTGCTAACAAGGCGGCAACTACACGCAAGCGCCAGACGCTGTCGACGGCCGCGGGGCAATGCTACGGCGGCATCTCGCTCAAAGCATCAAGGCCGCGCGCGGCCAGTACGCGAGTTCCCGGTGCAGGCTGGCATCGGTGGAACGTCTGCAACAGCGGCACTACACGCAGACGCAGCACGCTGTCGACGGCGGACCTCGGCTGGACGTTTGACGGCACGCTGCGCCGCGTACGCGGTGCCGCTGGCCAAGTTCTCGACGGTCAACCCGGCCAAGGTGTCGATGATCTTCTTCTCGGGCCTGACGGAGACCATCACGTTCGGGCCCATGGGTTCTAACTGCGGCACCAAGGCATCCGAGTTCCCCGCGCCGGTGCACCCGGTCAACCCGCAGTCGCAGTTTCTCAGGTGCCGGCGCCGTCCGAGACGGGCGCGGCCTCGGCCTCGCTACTCATCGACCAGTTCACGGACCCGGACCAGCAACGCGCTTTGGGCCAGTGGCACGGCTGCGACGAGGGACTTGCGTGACGTCGGTCATTGCCGACAACACGGGTGCAGCTGCAGACCAACCGGACTCGGACCTCGCGTGGTACTCGTCGCTGGCAGACAAGTGCGCCGACATCTCGGCCTTCAAGGCGCGTACCTGCACATCCCGTATCAGCGGTCAGCACCTAAGTTCACCGTGTCGCTGACGGCAGGCCAAAACGCCGACTGCAACCCGGACGCCGCGCCGTACCCCGAGACGTGGGACTCGCTCGAGGCCAGCCGCTACGCGGACGACACGGACATCTACATGCCCATTGCGCACTTCAACGTCGACCTGACGCGCGTGGTGACGTTTGCGTTCAAGGGGCTTCTACACGCTGGACGCCACGACGCTGCAACCTGCATCGAGATCGTGCCCGTCCGTGCCAGCCGGCTTTGTGGTGCCCAACAAGCTGCCGTCGGGCAACCTCGTGTTCGCCTGCAAGCGCCCCAATTCGTTTGCCTTTTGCCATTGACGACGGCGACCCGGCGCTCGCGCAGGAGGTCGTGGAGATTGTCCAAGTCGGAGAACATCAACGTGACCTTTTTTCACCGTGGAGGCCTGCCCCGCTGGAGGACCTGCTCCACCAACCTGTCCACCGTCTACCTCGACATGCAGGCGCCGCGGCCACCAGATCCGCCCATGCATTCGTTTACGCACCCCAAGATGGAGGGCCTCCGCCGACTACGCGGCCATTGACTGGGAGTACAACCCACATCGGGCCGTGTCCGGACGGTTCACGGCATCACACCCCTACTTCCGCCCGCCCTTTGGCACTGAGGGCGCGCGCATGCGCCAGCGGCTGGCTCTCGCGCTCAACGTCAGCGGACCCCACGTCGTCATGTGGAGCGTCGACTGTCGAGGACTGCTCTGGGGCCTGCGGCACGCCTGAGAAGCAGCTGACTCCTTCAAGCGCGACCTAGCCACGGCGGCAACCTGGTGGTCATGCACTTCCTGTTACCCCAACGGTCAAGTACCTGCGCCAGTATTATCCGGCTGGCCAAGGCCGACAGGCAAGCAGCTGATGCGGCGTCGACCAGTGCATGATGGACCCGCGGGCGCCTCCGCTGTAGGCGAGGTGACAGCACTTGAAATGGGAAAAAAAGGGGGGTGGGGGCGGGGTGATAAATGCTTGGTGAAATACTGGCATTCTTTCAACAAAACAATTTAGGCATAGCGCTACTTGGTTCAACTTCATCAGGAGGACCATGCATTTAACGGGACAGCGGACATGGGGAGAGAGAATGCAGAGGGAACACCTAGCAGAGGAAATAGACGAGTGGGATTGGAGAAAAAGTTGTGTCAATCCGTTTGCTGATTTGATTTGGGTTTTTCTTTCTGTGTTTGGTCCGTTCTCGGATTCGCTTCTTCCGATTGGTTGGATGAAGGCTTCCATCTTTCTCTTCTCCCCCCTTTTCTCTCTTCTCTCCTCTCTCTTCATCTTCTTCTCGACAGTTTACACAGGATTTTCAATGTATTTTCTTCTTTCGACTTTTACGGTTTTCAATTATTTCTCTTTACTCCGTGAAAATGGCTTGCTTTGAATGCCTAATCTCCTTGCTTACCAACCTACCGAGCAGACTATACGGACATGGCATAATAGCACGGGAATGGCCAATCCCGCAGCATATCCTATGTATTGGGTCAGCCCTTTCTTTGTCAGTCAGCATCGCCAGCCTTTTTGCCGCCCCGCTCTCCGGTGGGTCATTCACTCAGCACCAATGGGCCCTCGCATGGATTAGCAAACCAACAGATGCAGACCAGCCCCCACCGATGCAACCAGCCCAAACAGGTGCTCGGTTGGTGTGGATGGGGGGCTTGTTTAATTTTGTTGCCATTGCGCCTTGTATTTGCAATAAGGTATTATTTGAGTTTCCGATCAAAAGCGTGTATTTGCAATTGGGTCATGTAGCAGCGACCGATGAACGGGGATGTTCAATGTCCCTCGGCCTATATTAAAGGAAGATGATGGCCTCGAGAGAGGCGAAGAAACGAAATGAAAATGAACGAAATGAACGAAACAAGTTGCATTCAGGGCATCCACTGTTCAGTCTTTTTATGATATATAATTCAAAACCCATTACACTCCTACTGCATCGCCTCTCGACAGCATGCCTTCTGCCTTCTGAACCCTGCCAACCATCGAAGATCGCGCCCAAGGACCCCCGCCCGGGCCGGGGACCGCACCCCGGGATTCGCCGGCCCATGCCCAAGGGCCTGCTGGTGACCGGCCGGTTTGTGCCCACGCCTGCAGCGGCCGCCCTCTCGCGCGCGCCGCACTTGACCAACCCGGACGGCACGCCGCCGTCATTGTCCGCTTCTCGTCGTCCACGGCTTCTCCCCGACGTTGCCCGACAGCGACCCACGGCAACCCGCGCGGCATCGCCCTGCGCTTTGTGCTTTGCCGAGACGCCCCCGTCGCAAGCACACCCACATTGTCGCTCAC
>JADMNF010000317.1:0-16213 GCA_016097085.2 Sporothrix curviconia
GGGGCGGCGGCGCGGCATGGTGGCTGCGTGCCGCGGATGGCGGGGAAGCGCTGACTTGCAGAACTTGGAGACGAGGGCGATGCTCAATGTCGACGAAGCTGCGCGCGTGCCGCGTTCTGGCTCGGACGAGGTGGGAGGCCGCTCAGGGGGGAGAGGGGAGACAAACAGTCGTGTGTCGGGCAGGCCGGCTAAGAAATGAGGGTAATGCTGCTGGTAAAGAATGGAGTCGGACGAAAAGGGGTGGTTGTCGATGTCTGTCGTTGGCAAGAAAGACGACGAAGAACGTGGTGAGAAGAGAGAAAAGTGACGAGACGCTTGGGAGTCCCCAAAGATTGGCAGAGCGAAAGGCTGCTGAGGCTGCCACCCAAGGACACAAGAGACAAAGAGGGGAAAACAGGCAGAACGGACAGCTCCTGCCTCCTGTAGGCATCCACAATTCTGCTTCCTGGTGGCCGTCAGTGGAGAAGTGGGCAGCTCCTCGCTGTATCGTCTTGTGTCCAGGGCTGTTTCGTCACTGCCTTGCTGGGACAGTGCGAGGCGCAGGCCGCCACGAGGACGCTTAGGCATATTACTGTATCAGTGTATATGTAGTACTTGAGGCGCTCCTAGCACTGTGTTTTCGCACAGTCTCCGCCAATCCCCGGCCAGCGATTTTACAGGCAGGTTTTTGGAAGCATCACCAAACGACGTCGCTTGACGGACAAGGCCAGCATCCCACGGCCAATTCACACCACAGCAGCCACAATGCTCTCAATATCACGGGCCATGGTCCGGCCACGACAGCCGCAGCTGTTGCATGGCGCTGGAGGTGCGCTGGCACGGGCGAACAGACAGTCTTGTTTTGTCGAAAAAAACAGCCCTCCCGGCGAGCGTTGAGGGCAATGGCCTTCCACCACAGGCAGCACGGCGGGCAAGGATAACCACAGACGCCAGAGGCAGGCTCCTACGCGCCGCCAAAGCGCTGTTCTACGGCTGCACTCACACGGCGGCCGCCCGTTCTCGACTACGTGGACGCTCTGCCAAAGACAGCCAGATGCTGCTGCGGCCTCGCATTTTGCCCGTGCGGCTGCGGCTCATTGCCCGACCTCGACAAGGTGGTCAACGGCGCCCGCGACCGCCTGCTCAGCCACCCCGGGGCATCCCATCGGAAGACGATACGGCCGCGGCCCTGCGCGTCTGCGCCGAGGCCGCCGACCTCATCATGGACGCGGCCGTGCAGCCCCAGCTTAGCCACATGGACCACCAGGCGGACACGGCTGCGCGAGCGACGCTGCCTTCCCTGGACGAGAGGCAGCAGCAGAAAGCAGCAGGAGCAGACCCAAATAACCGGCCGAGGGTCAATTGCCGTACTACCGTCCCTGCGCCAACGTGGTGGACCAGATCTCCGACGCCGCGTTTGCCGTCGTCGACGAGCCGCGCGTGTTCTTGACGCCCGCGCTGCCTCGCGCTGTACGTACAGATCCAAGGCCCGGCTCGGCCGGCCCGAGTCGCTGCCGCGCTGGTGCTCGACTTTGTAACGCGTCCAAGCCGGGCGCCCAAGTCCAAGTCTCAGTCTTGCTTCTGAGCTGGAGCTGGAACTGGAGCTAGCGAGATTCTGTAACGCGCCCCAAAGAACCCCGCCGCCCGGCGAGTGCCGTCGACGCCACCGTGGCTGAGCGCGCGCTCGATGCGGCGCTGGCGGCCAAGAACCTGGACGCGGCGGTCGGCGTGGTCGAGCACACGTTTGCGCGCGCCGGCCTTTATCCGCGCCAAGCTGCTGAAAACGGGGCTTCCTGCCGCCTTTGTCGTCGTGGGCGTGCCCGCGGCCACGTACATTCTGGCCTCGCAGCTGGCGGCCGCGCAGGACAACATGGACACGACGACGGCGACGAGCCATGGCGTTTTGCGGCCATTCTGGCGCGTAACATTGGCCTTTACGGGCAACGATTGGCGTCGTGGCCAAACACGACGGCCAAACGACCAGATGCGGCGCGGGTGACGTGGGCGCCCAGGCACGCCGCCTGCCGCGAGCGGTGGCTGCGCGAGGAGGAGCCGCGCGGCGCTGGACAGCGTGGGCAATGCGCCTTTGGCTTCCGGGAGGCGCAGCCAGGTACGGCGAGGAGGAAGGCGCCGAGTTCCAGGCGCTGCGTGAGTACATTATGCGCAAGGGCATGCTGCTGGACCAGGTTCGAGCGATATGGAAGGGCATGAGCCTCATAAGGGCCTGTCCTGTCTGTGTGGAAGCTTTTCCTCAAAAAGTCTTGGTATACTGATGAATAAAAATCTAACGAGCATTTTCACGAGCAAAGGAACGAGAAAAAAGGAAAAAGAAAGAAATTAACAATGTAACCTTTGATGTTGTGTACCCCGTAACTATGGGCAACTCGTAAAATCAAATGCCATGCACCGCCCCATCCATGCCACTCCACCTATGCTGAAGTTGTCTTGCTTCTCGTCTGTCCCACCCACACCCCATGCTCCTTGGAATCTCAACGCCAATGCCAATGCCCGTATATCCTATGCTGTACTTTGTAGAAAATAGTCTCTCACAGCCGATCCTTCGTTTTTCCCTCGTTTTATTTGGAGTCGTTTAAACCCGCTCCGCCTTGCCTGCCCGTGCCACCTGCAGAATCTCGCCCGTCGGCCGGTCGTCGCTCCGCAGCACGGGCCACCGAAAGCTCACCGCCGCCTTGGCCAGCACCACCTCGGAAGCTTTGTGCCGCAGCACGGGCTGTATACTTTGCTTCTTGGCCGGGTCAATCTCGGGTCGTACAGGGGAATGTGCTTCTTGTACCGCTTGGGCGTGGCGCGCGTCCGTCGTCGGCAGGTCGAGGTCGATGCCCTGCTCGGTGAACGTCACAGCCGCCTTGGTCTTGTCAATCTTCTTGAGGAAAAAAGGACACCGTCAGCGACGTCGCCGACTTAAATAGTCGAACCGCACCGTGTCCAGCAGCTCTTTCCGGATTGCGATCATTCGCCAGAGCCCTCTGTTGCCCCCCTGTTGCTTCTTCTTCTTCCCGCCGCTGCCCACAAAGAGATGCCGCGGCTTGGTCTGGCAGCCCGTAATCCTTCATAAAACTGGTTCAAACTCCGAGCCACACGCCGCTTGCAGCAGCTGTATCCCTTGCTGCCCTCGTGGAAAATGGCGCGCCCGGGTGGTGCACAGCAAACGCCCCTCGTTGTTGTTTTCGCTCCGCCGCTCGGCGCCGTCCGGCCGTTTCGCCTTGTACGCTCGACACGCACCCGCGCCGCCTGGCACATTGTCGGGTTCCGTCGGGAATGGCCAGTGCCGGGTATCGTCGGTCGTTCGGGACTCGGCGGGCGCCGTCTGGTGGGGCCGCTTGGCGACAGAATCGGGTGCCGTCGTGGCCCGTTGGGGCTTTCCCTGCTGCTGAGCTTGCACTTGTCTCGGCCAAGCCTTCTCGCGCGATGGCAATGTGGCCCAATATGGCGTCCGCGCATGGGCGGGGCCCAGCGAAGGCGTCTTTCCCGTCTTCGGGACCGTGCGTGGCCCACCGCCTTTGTGACCATGGGGGCCTCCGGTCTGGTCCCGAGCTTCGTCTTCATCCACTTCTTTGGGCGGCGTGTCCGTACGTGCTTGATGCTTGCCCGTCGTCAGGAAGCAAGGGTGGCGCATGGAACTCTTTCAAACAGTCAAGGGAGCGCGGGGTTCTTGCAGCAGGTCCCAAAGGTTCCTGCCTCATGGGTTAGCTTTTCTGTCCTCTGGCCTCTGTCTCCCGTCCAGTGTCACCCGTCCATGCCCCACCCCATCCCCCCTCCCTCTACTACCTTCCTGGCCCTCGTGAAAGACCGGGGTGCCCCGGATGGTACGTGCAGGCCTCGTCCGCGTCCCCGTAAAGGACTTGCCGCACCCTGGTGTACGCACTTTTGCGCCATTGTGGGTTTCGGAGAGGCAATTGACAGTTCGAGTTTCAGTCGCTCAGCGGTTGCTGTTGTTTTTTTCGTCGTTGTGTGTTGCGGTGGTTTGATCGTCTTGTTTGAAAGAAGGGGAGAGAAAAGCTCAAAGTTGGAGGGGTTAGAGTACAAGGACGGGTAAAAAGGACAACTATTTGTGCGCGGGCAGGACGGGGTTGTCGATGGGAAAAGGACGAGAGGATAGAGTCGATTGGTCTGCCACTCTTCCAACTTATTGGTTTTGGGCTGCTTTGGCAGTGCTGGCGAAATCTCTAGCCTTCTGACAAGCTTCCATCCGTTCCTTCTGGATTGAGCGAGAAAAAACCAAGTTCCGCTTTTTTGGTTTTGGGGGGTGGCTTTTAGCGGGGAACGCTCGCACCTTCCAGCAGAGCTCCCCTCGTTGTCTTCCTGTGATGAATCACTGGAAATGGAAAGTGCGATCCATCTCAACGTATTCTCACTGTGCACGCACAGTGCTGCTTGCTCGCTCCTCGTAGTCCCAAATATATTCTATGATTTATTTATATGATTATTCTGTGCATTTTCACTTTACTCTCAACATGTTCACAACACCCCGTCATCAACACCGACGAATACCGACAGTGTGGACAAGCGAGAACGGCATTGACTGTGCCCCCCACTTTAAACCCACACAAAGGGCTCTTCAGCGCCTTCCTTGCCTGTCCAGGCGAGCCAGGCCACTAAACTGCCATTCAGCAGCTTGCCCGCTGGTGACAGGAAGGAGCTCTTACTCTAGGTAGCTGTAAAATCGTATGAGAAAATGACCCTCGCCTCGACCTCGCCTCGACATCAACAGACACATTACTATACCACCAAGCCCGCCCCCCACCATGCGAGCCACTGCCCTCCTCTTCCAGCAGCAGCTGGCCTGCCGCATCACGCTCTTCACGCGCGCCAACTGCGGCCTCTGCACGCGCGCAAAGTCGGCTCTCTCGGCCGTCTGGGATGTCCGGCCGTTTGACTATCACGAAGTCGATATTATCCAACCCGGCCGCCCAGAACTGGCGCAACCTCTACGATCTAGATGTACCGGTGGTGGGTCAATCTTTTCTCTTTTTGTGTCTCGTGAAAAGAAAGCACGGCTAACCGATTAGATCCACATTAAGCGAGGCTGCTGCCGGCGAAGAGGACCCCAAAAAGGCCTCCAAAGCCGTCAAGCTCATGCACCGCTTCTCGCCCGAGGATGTACAGGCCAAGATGGATGCCGTTGAAAAGGCTGCTTCTTTCTTCTTCTTCTTCTTCTTCTTCTTCTTAATAAGACCTTACAACCCGCACCGCTTCCGTCGCCGCCGCCTGCAGCGTCAGCACGTCCGTCGCCACATTGACCATGTGGAAGCCCGCCGCCGCATAGTCGCGCGCCTGCTCGGGTGTGCCCGCGTACACGCCGCAGCAGCACGTGTCCACGGCCTGCGCGGCAGCGAGCACCCGCCTCCATGGCGTCCTTGACTTGCGGCGGGAACACGCCGTCGCGGATTGGGTGGCCCAGGTTGTTTGGCCAGGTCAAAGGGCCCGACAAACAGCGCATCGACGAGCGGCGCAATCTGCTCGACGTTGGCCAGGGCCTCGCGCGTCTCGATCTGCACCATGGTCACAATGCTGGCGTTGGCCTGGTCGAGGTACTCGGTGAATGTGGGCAGCCCAACGGGGTGCCTCCTTTCATCTGAGTCTGAGGGCATTCGAAAGCCCTGCATGGCCAGTGGCGAACCGAACCCACGGACGCCCTCAGGTGGAAACTTGCACGCGGCGACAAACGCCTTGACCTCGTCGACGGTGCGGATGAGCGGTGCAAGGATCTGGGTAGTCAGTGGACGGGGATCTCATGGTAATTGCTGTGGGGAGGCTGAGAAAATTGAGAATACATACACCATGGGCACCGCTGTCGAGAGCGCCTGCTCGGTAGCCACGTCAGTCAGCCTATCCAGTCCTCTCAATGGTTATGTGTCCCAACGCGGGAGAAGGGAGAGACCCACGCTTCACCATCCATGACTGAAAGTCGGGGATCCGCACAATGGGCGACGCGCCCTCGCAGCAATGGCCGGGACGGACACATGCATCGCCGTATCTGTCTGTCAGCGCGTGATGGGAACAAAAGTAGCTCTGGGGAAGGGGGGATCTACCATCAATCTCGCCGTGCTCGCAGTCGACCAGCACCCAGTCGATCCCCCGGCGTGCGTGCTAGTGCCCGGGAGACATTTGCGCCTGGTAGCATCTGCCACATGCCGAGGCTGGCCTGGCTGCTGTTCTGTCCGCTGCCTGTGCCGGCACCGCCACGCCGGAGGCGGGTGAAGGCCTGCCGCAGCGGGTTGGCCTGGGCCATGGCATCGGGACTGCGCGGTGCCGAGGGCGGCTGTGCCGTGCTCTGGTAACAGCGGACTGGAGTGGCCGGAACAAAGAGGAAAGACTGCGTGCTGGTCGTCATGAGAGGCCGTGATGTCCTCGTTGCCCAGCGGAGCGTGGATAAAGCCGTGCGGGATGCCATAACGGTGACAGCCATACTGTAAGGGGGCCGACTAGAGCATAAATTACTAAAACACTAAAAAAGATGTGACAACGACAAACACAGCCTTCGTGGGCTGTCTCCGACAATCCTGCAGTATCGCCCTCGATTGTGGAATGGATGCTGTTAAAGTGGAACCACATATCGGGTCGCCCAGAATGGAAGGCAGTGCACGGCGCTGTTGATTTGCGGGGTTGCGCCGTGCTGAGCCGATGTTCTCCGTTTTGCGCAGAATAGCATTTCTGTAATTAAGGAAACGCAGCATTGGAGGCCCGTGACTTTCACTTGACATCGTCTGCCTATCATTCCGCAAATTGGGAGCAGGAGTCTACATTACGCCGCTGTCTTTGATTTGTTGAGTAAGTTCTGTCAAGAGAAATAGTAAGAAGAAAACAGTACAGCTTTGTGAGCAATCGAGAACAAAGTTCAGATAGGAAACAGAAAGGTATGTTTTTTTTCCTAAAAGAGAGAGAGAGAGAGAGAATGAGCATTCTTCTCGCTCCATTAGTAATTGGGCACGCGGTTGCAAGTGTCAAGCGTCCGAGAACATGATTTCTATTTGACATAAAAGAAGAAACCTATATTGTATACATGAGTTCCTTTGCCAAAGCCTCCTCGACTGCTCTCGTTAAAACCTGTAGGAAAAAATAGTGGCAGTCTCCCTCTCCACCCATAGCGTAACCATGCCAACCACATCCTCCAGCCAGTTGTGTCGCTTGTCCGAAGAAAGAGGCACAGTGTGCATCTTGAGGCCGTCGTCGGGCTGCAGATGGCCGTGGTGAAGGTGGTGTAGTAAGGTTCGGGCAGTCGCCGTTGGTTGGCGCTTGAGATCCGCGACTGGCTGTAGTCAGCATTTCTTGTGAGTCAAAAATGGCAAACATAGTAAGCAGCGGAGGCAATAGATGAGGTTACTCACTGAATTCCACAGTCTTCTTGAGGTATGGGCAAAGCCGTGACTGGGCGAATTCCGTTGGGTTGTGTGGTGAAGAAAAGAAACCGTGCCATCGGAATATAAAAACAGGGTCAGCCAAAAGGCTGAGGGCGAACTACCCTCTCCCCCGGTCCTCCCTCCCTCCCTTCTTTGTCTTCATCGGCGAAGCTCAGATCGTAACAAGTTTTTTGGGGCATTGAGGGTGTTGTTCGCACCTTTGAGTAGCACTGGGGGCTCTTGGCACTGGGGGCTCTTCGCTTTTGCTAATGATGAGATCAAATCGGGTGCTGTCAAAAGGCAGCATCACAACTGAAGCAACACAGAAACAGCGAAACGGCAGGTCGAGTGGCCGGCTAACAAAAGGAAGGGAGGTATCAAACGGGCCAAGGATAGCAAGGATCAAACATGAAATGGGGTCCATAAGAGGGCATCAACAGAAGAGGGCTGGGTCAGAAGAAAATTGAGGGCAGAACAAGAATGAGGACAGGAGAACGAGGACAGGAGAACGAGGATAGGAGAACGAGGGTAGGAGAATGAGGGCAGGAGAACAAGAGCAAGAGAACGAGGACAGAACAATGTGGACAGAAGAACGAGGGCAGAAGAAGAGGACAGAAAGCGAATGGGGATAAAGAGAAACTATGCAGAGTTGACGATGGGGAATGAAAAAGACAAAAGTTGGGAAAGGAGATGGAGAGGGGACAAGATGGCTATTTATCTGGCTGTCAGTCCATCTTCGCGCTTTCCATGTCAAGGCCATGTTTCCATGTTGTCATATTGTTCCTTCCTTTCTTGGGCAGAAATGGTAAACAATCAAATGTCACGATGCCGCTTGCCTTCTTCGTTGCTTCAATCACAGGGAAGGAGGCGTTGGATGGGTAGCCATAGCCAGAAACAGAAAGACCACATGCCCCTATGGGCGATGGTAGCATCATGAAAAAAGATATCGGGCAGTTGCAAATGGCTACGAAGGAAAGAGCATCCTGCATTCTCTTGCATGCTCTCCTGGTTCTTTCCTCTTTTATGTATTGAACAGCCCATCTTGCCTCAATCATATTTTACATCGTGCCTTCTTTCCTTCCACATCGTTTATTCCCATCCATTGTTTCCCAATTTTTCACTTCAGAGCTTCCCTCTTTCCTGTTATGGTCTCGGCCGAGGCTCGTATGGTTCGTACTTTCCTCTAGTGATGCGAGTTGCACCTCTAACTCTTAACAGCTATAAAAAGAAAGAGCACCTAACACACACCTCACATCATCGCTTGGTTCTTTCCGCATTTTCTATGTTGTGCTGCTGCCCTTTCCTCAATCATATTTCATTTCGTGCCCTCTTCCTTGTGAACATTCCATCCCCATCCGTTGTTTCCCAATTCTTCACTTGAGAGCATCTCTCTTTCCCCGTAGATGTTTCAACCAGGCTTCATATTGCTCGTGCTTGCCTATATTAATGCGAGTAGCACCTTCTTCTTTCCGTCACCCCTTGGTCTCTGGTTCTTCACAAACATTTAGAGAAAGAGCACCCCGGCCCTTCTTCACATGTTCTCCCAGTCCTTCCCTGAATGTTAAAGTCGGCCGACTGCTCTTTCTAGAATATATTTTAATCCAAAAGCTCTTTCTTTTGACCCTTTTTGTTTCCGTTCGTGGCTTCCTATTCTCCATCAGTGAGCACCTCTCTTTCGATTCTGTGCTTCTACCGCGGTGTGTGCTTTGGCCATATCTGCATCTATATAAGTAAGCACAGTTCTTAACTCACAAACTCTCGGCATGTCCTTCTTCCTTTTTCCCCCGATCCATCACTCCTTCTATAAAGCTTTCGTGCCTACCTCGTAGATGATACTATAGGTTTTCGAAATGGGCTGATCGATGCCCGTTAAACGGAAAGACCGACTTTGGTTTTTTTTGACGTAAAAGGTAAGTGCGACTACGTGAGAGTCTTTTATGTTTTTTTTTATAAAAAAATTAATTCAGAAAACAACGTTCACATTAAAAATATTTAAAACAAACTAATTACTCCTCCTCACTATCAACTATTTAAACCTCAGTTTCTTGGTCGTCGTCCTCATAGCGCAGCCGTTTGCCGGCCGGCTCCTCGCACTTGCTGCCAGCTGATTCTTGACAAGTCGGCAAATGTGTTGGTGGCACTATTCGCTGTTGGAAAAGCCAAGACTATCTCTCCTCAAAAGCTGTCTTTGAAGCCTACCTTTTTCTCGGGCAAAATGCAAACTAGGAAAGAGAAGAAATACAAAAAAGACGAGGCAAAAAAGGCCGCTGAGAGATATTTTTACATATAATGCTAGAAATAAAATCTCGAATTTACTGTTTTACGGCAAAAGTAATATATCTCTCGCGATCTACCTTTTTATTAGGGCTGGAAAAAGAAGAAGAGCAGTCGACGTCTTTTTTTTTGAAGGAAATATAAAGTTTGATAATTAAGTTCTGCAGCACTTGTACGAAGTAATACCACTGAGTCTATTACAATGCCACGCATTCAAAAGGTGGTGCAATACACACTCATAGATAAGAAAATTAAACTCAAAGAAAGTTCAGGATTTAAATGAATTTCTAGGTCTGTAATAATAAACTGATGGTAAATTATCGCAAGAGCATGTCATCTATGATTTTTCCTTGGTGAACCTTCAGTGTTCCCGTATTAGTCCAAAACACCACGTGACTAGGACCATTACATCACGTGCTAAACACCTACAGTCAGCGAATCAGAGGCCGGCTGTTAGGAACCAAAGCTTCCCACAGCAAAGGCCTGTCCATCTTTTCGGTTGGCGAGACTTTCCGAAAATCGTCAAACCACCGCCAAAAACAAAACCCGCAACGTCCGCACACCCGCCACGACGCAACGACCGCGCTCTCGTTCCAACCCCCTCTCTTTCCCGCGTACCTCTTTCTCTCCCGTCGCAAGGCAAATCGCAAATTTCACAATGGTACGCCCCTGCGGCCTCCTCGATCCGCTGCCGGCTGCACGGCATTCTCCGGCGCAGCATGACAGCATCGCAACATCTGTCCAGCGCCGGTGACCCGCCACGATGCCGAGCTCCCCTCCTGCGCAGCCAATGCCGCCAATGCCGCTTTATTCTGTCGGCCAATTGCTAACTGTTGCTCTTCCTCTCTCTCCAGGCCGCCTACGGTTCCATCTACAAGCAAGTCTACCCTCCGAGCCGACACGAACGGCACCTCTCGATTTCTGATGCACTCTCCCTCCTTCTGTCTGTCCTCCCACAAATCGATTCTAAACACAGCTTCTCCCCATAGCGTGCTGTTCCGCAAGAACTACGCCATGCTGGCCGTTGTCTTCGGCTCGGCATTCGGCTTCCAGATGTGAGACTTTGGCCCTGCGATCTTCCCAGCGCGGAAGTGCGCGCGCGCGACGATACGACGACAATTGAGAAACTGACCTTTTTTCTTCTTTCTTTTCTCTTACAGGGGCTACGACACCGTCATGAACAAGGTCTGGGACAATAACAACCGCGGCGTAAGGATCCCCAATTGCTTCCCGCGACAAACGTCACAAGATATTCTGCTAACTCGGCTGCAGCGCCAATGGAAGGACATCCGGTCCAAGTACCTGGACGGCGGCGACGAGGATGACGAGTAGGGGAAGCTCCCTTCTCGGCGATGAAGGAGAGTTGAGGCATGGTTGGAGCATTTAAATAACGGAAATACATGGATAGACGACGTGCTTTGGAGCGCCCGAAAACATCAACGTCCCGGTCCCTGCTCCTGCGTACTCTGTGTCTCGTTGCGGCAGGGACGGGACTTTTCTTTGTACAAAAACAGAAACCACATGACCGCCTGGATCGACAGATCTGGGAATAGAACAAACATTTCATTTCATATACTCGTATCTTGAGGGTTGTCGTTGTAGTGCAGTCGAACGCTCCTTCCTTGGGCAGGTGCTACCGGCTCTTTCCCAAATGACGGTCACGTGTTTTCGCGGATGTTTGCTGGAGCGCTCCTGCAGGCACCAACCGCCAACTCTACGCGAAGCACGCGGCGCATTATCTTTTCCCTGATGACGATTGAACTCTCACTTCACAACCACGCTGCCACGCACATTTGTTCTTGTGCATCCATGCTCCCGGCAATCGGCTGATCCGCACCGTGGCCAGCGCAATGTTGCTTTGGAACTCGACGGGCGATGGCTAGTGTCACTGCCTGGCCACAGTCTTTTTTTAGTTCTTTCTTCTCTTTCTTTCTTTTTTTTTCTTCTTTTTTTTTCTCCTTCTGTTCCCTCCCCTCCACCCATCATGACCAACTTGCAGCGGGACAAGAACGCGGGCGGCGGTCCGCAAGCAGCTTGAGACGCGCAAGTTGAGGCGAGGAGGGCGAGGAGTACGGGGCCAGCCGCTTCGGCGAGTTTGGCGACTACTTCCGGCGCAAGAAGGTCAAGCTGCAAAACGAGGACCTGCTCATGCGGCAGTCGGTGCAGGGGAAGCCGCAGATCTTCAAGGACGTGACCATCCACGTGGCCAGCTACACGCAGCCGCCGCCCGAGGAGCTGCGCCGCATGCTCGTGTTGCACGGCGCCCAATTCATCAAGTACCTCGACTACAAGACCATGGTGACGCACATTGTGGCCTCGACGCTGCCGCCAAAAAAGGCCGACGAGTGGCGCCGTCTGCGCGTTGTGCGCCCGGCCTGGGTCGTCGACTCGATTGCCGCCGGCCGGCTGCTGCCCTGGTCCGACTACCGGCTGATCCACGAGGCCCCGGCCAGAAGCGGATCCAGTTCAACGGCCAGGGCCAGATGGCCGTGCAGGCGGGGTCGGCCGGACCAGATGGCGGGGTACCGTGAGCAGAGCAAGGACAGCTACTACGCTGCGCCCATGCAGAAAGTGGGCGCCGTGCATGACCGTGGTGATGGCGCCGTCGTCGTCGTCGTCGGTCGTCGGCGGCGGCGGCGATTCCAAACAGTATCTTTGGGAAGCTGGAGACGACAGTGATGGGCAATGAGGACGGCATTGAAGATGGTGACGGCGGCGGCGATGATGCCAGAAACAACAATCGCCGTAGACACGGTGGCGGGCTTTCGAGTTCGGGCATCGATAGCGATTCTCTGTCGTCTCTGGAACGGGACAAGGGGAACGCAGACGAGGGCTGAAAATACGTGAGGGCTAGACGACAGTCTTGTCATTGACAACGTTTTGGACGATGTGGATTTGGTCAACATTGAAGACACATACATGGAGGAACTGGGGCCGGCACAAGCTCCAGAACCAGAACCAGAGCCAGAACCACAACGAGGATCTTCCGCCAGGGCAGGGCATACGAAACATGGACGACGTCGATGGCAAAGACCAAGACCAAGACAACGACCCTCATACCAGACCGCCACAAGAAAGCCCCTGACATCGGAAGAGCACAATGCCCTACTGCTGGCGGACCCGAAGATCCGCAAGGCGTCGACGGCCAACCCCGACTTTCTCAAGCAATTCTATTTCGGTAAAGCCGGCTGCACCACCTGTCGACCTGGAAGGCCGAGCTCAAGTCCAAGATTGCAGCGCATGGCGGCGAAAAGGGACGAGATGCGTTGTCGCAGAAGATCAAGGCCTAAACAACAACACCAACACCAACAACAACAACAAAACGAAAACGCCACAGAGGCGCTAACATTATGCACGTTGACTTTGACAGCTTCTTCTGCGCCGTGTCGTCAAAAGCGCGCCCGCATACGTCGACAAGCCAGCGGTTGTGGCCCACTCGGCTGGTGAGGGCTCTGAGATTGCCTCGTGCAACTACCCGGCGCGCGCGTTTGGTGTTAAGAACGGCATTGTGGATGCGCCGCGCGCTGCGAGCTGTGCCCGACCTCAAGGTGCTGCCATAACGATTTCCCAGCCTACGAAGAGGCCAGCGCGCGCTTCTACGAGCCATTCTCGATATTGGCGAGGGCAGCATCGTGCAGAGCGTGAGCGTGGACGAGGCCCTCGTGGATGTCACGGCGCTGGTTGTCTCCACAAGAGTCAACACCGGGCCGATAGCGAGAGCAGCGAGAGCAGAGAGACACTGGCCACCTTGTGCGAGCAGGATTGCGGCCGACACGCTGGCCACGTCCCTGCGCAGCCAGATCAAGGCCAGCACGGGATGCAACGTGTCTGTGGGCATCGGTGGCAACATCTTGCTGGCCAAAGTGGCCCTGCGACGGGCCAAGCCGGCCGGGCAGTGCCAGATCCGGCCGACGACGTACTCGATGTACTGGCGAGCTTGCCGTCGAGCAGCTGCCCGGCGTGGCGTACAGCATTGGCGGCAAGCTCAAGGAAAAGATGGGGGTGCAGACGGTGCGCGACCTGCGTGCGCTGCCCCAAAGACCGCCTCGTCGCCGTACTGGGCCCCAAAGACGGGCGAGCGTCTGTACGCCTACGCGCGCGGCATTGACAGCGCGGCGGTTTGGCGACCAGCCCGTACGCAAGTCTGTGTCGGCCGAGGTCAACTGGGGCATCCGGTTCACCAACCAGGAAGAGGCGGATGCGTTTTGTGCTGGACCTGTGCAAGGAGCTGGAGCGGCGGCTGCTGCACGAGCAGGTGCGCGGGCGCTCGCTGACCGTCAAGATTCTGCGGCGCTCGGCCGACGCACCGCTGGAATCCGGCTAAGCATTTGGGCCACGGCAAGTGCGACGTGTTCACAAGAGCGTGGTGTTTGGCGTGCCGACGCACGATGCGGCGCGGCTGGGCAAAGAGGCGCTGTCCATCTCAAGTCGTTTTCGGTTCTCGCCGGGCGACTGCGCGGGCTGGGCGTGCAGCTGCAAAAGCTCGAGCCGATCAAGGAGGACGCCGTCGACAGCAGCCAAAAAAAGTTGTCGTTTGGTGCTGCAGCACGCCCACGTCTACATCCATGTCCTCGACTGTACGGCAAGATTCCTGTCTGCCGACAAGGGAAAGCCAATACGAAAGAGTGTTTTTTCGACAAGTTGTTGTGCCTCTGGCGCCGCCACGCAAGGCGTCAACAGCCTACGAAAGAAACGAGTCGGACGAACCGCAAAAGAGAGGCAGACCAAGTCCGCCGCGCTCCTGCCATTGCATTTCCGAGCACGCAGTTTCGTTATGCCGGCCAACCCAGACCCGAGTGTCCTAGCGAGCTGCCACCCGACATCATCCGCCGTCTTGTAGGGCAGCAGCCTCGGGAGATGGAGCGCGGGCTGAGTCGGGGTAGCGACAGCAGCAGCAGCAACAACAACAACAACAACAAGCAATAACAACAGCAACGCCAACAGCCGAAACCAGTCACCGGCCAATTCGCGAGTTCCGAGCGGGCACGGTCGATGAAGCTGCCACCCGACATTGACCCGAAGTCCTTTGAGGCACTGGCCGGCCGATATGCGCGCCCGAGGTGCTGGCCGAGTAACCGGCCGCAACGCACGGCAGCAGGTCCAACTCACCAGCTCCGTCGCACGACGAGGCACCACAAGACCAAGACGGTCATGATGACGACCGCAGGATCCGGCGGAAGCTCAAGCAACAGCAACAGCAACAGCAGCAAAAACAGTGGCAAAAAGGGACACTCGCCTGTCAAGCGCGGCATCTGGGGCACACCGCGGTCTGGCTGCTGTTGCCGCGGCGCGTGAACGCCGGCACGATGCGAGGCCAACCGTGTTGCAGACGAGCATTTTTGTGCCCCAGGCTCTGCCGCAGGCAGCAGCAGCAACAGCTGCTGCCAACCAATACCAGAACAACAACGACGGGTTCCAGGACGGGTACCAGGACGGGCTAGGCGAGCTGGAAGAGCTCGATCCCGAGTTCCTGGAAGCGCTGCCTGACGATGTGCGCCACGAGGTGCTTGAAGACTAACCACGGCGACGTGAGGAGGCGCAGCAGGCGCAACAGGCACAGCAGATGCATGCGGTGCCTGCTCTGCGGTTTGAGATGCCGGCGAACCGGGGCCGTACGGGTGGCGGACCCTCGATGGCAGCTGCTGACCAGCAGCAGCAGCAACAGGAACAACAACAGCAGGAACAGCATCAACAGACGGCTGAGACAATACGAAAAGATCTCCGCCCTTTTCCCGGCACGGCAACAGCCTGATGCTACAGTTTCCGCCACCGCCGCCCAAGATGAGCTTCCGCACGACGGAGACGAGGAGGAGAGGGAGGAGAGCAGAAGGGCGGGCAGGCTCAGAAGGACAAGGCGTTGATTCTGTCGCTTGGCGGACACGAAAAAGATGGCTCAGAGACTTGGTTGACACTGGCGACGGTGGCGACGACGGCCCGCACGAGACGGACGTGGAGGTGCTGGAGCGGTACCTGGCGGGCGTGGGTGACGCAGGAGACCAACATGGACAAAGGCGCAGCCGGCTGGTGGGATGTGGCTGGAGTGGACTGATTGACGAGGGCGAGGGCGAGGACGAGGATGAGGACAAGGCCGAGAAGTTCACCTGGCGAAGGAATGAGGCCTGGCAGAGTGCTGGAGCGTGTCAAGGAGGCGTGCAAGAGGCCATGCATGCGCGCGGACTGCCACGCTGCAGTTTGATTAATGGACGCGCACGAGGTGACGAGAAACGGATTCATGTTTGGCTTTGTTAGCGAACGAACGATACCCCACTGGCGAAAGAAAGAAGGATAATGATAAAAAATATAAAAAACAAATAAAAAAGCAGACAACGCAGATCCCGTGACGCCCGAATGCAGCCGTGCCGCAGCAAAAGACAACGATCGAAACAGAAAACAAAAAGCAGAAAGCAAAAGCAAAAGACACGAACAGTCAGTTCGTTGCGTAGGGCGAGGAACGGGAAGTTGTCTGAAGAGGGGCAAGATGATAGGAGCCGGCCCAATCACGGAATTTTGCCCGTTCTTTCCCCTCGCTCCCGTCCACACGAACAGTGCACTGGCAGCACACCCTCTTTGCGCTAGCCATGTCAAAGCAGCTGGGCCAG
>JADMNF010000318.1:0-16130 GCA_016097085.2 Sporothrix curviconia
TTATATAAGACGAGGTCGCCGATTTAAATAATTTTTTTTTTTACCCGCCGCCGAAAACGATTAATATAATCCCGATTAAAAGCTTATTTATATTTAAACTTTTTTATTATAATAATCGCCGTTTTAATATCGGTTACTTTCCGTATTAAAACTTATACCCTCGTTATTAATAACTCTTTTTTTATTATATTAAAGTTTTAATTAAACACTTTTTATAACGTTATTCGGGTTTTAATATTTATAATTAAGTTATAATTATATATTAAATAAAATAACGTGTATTTATAAAAGGCCCGGATAAATATTTAATTAATAAATAAAATTAACGGAAAAAAAAAACGTTATTTCGTCCCGGCGCCGTTAATAAACTTAATAAACGCCGAGATTATTAAATAATAATTAATTTTAATAATACCGTTAACTTTAAAGTTATATAACGAGAATACGATATATTTAATTTTATAAAAGTCGTATAATTTTTTAAATTTTTTTTTAAACTCGTTATTACCGTCGACCACGACCTTTTTTAATATTTTATATCGGTAAATAATATACTTTTATAAAAACAAGTTTAATTTTTAATTTTTTTATTCGAAAATACGGTTATTTTTATAAAACTTATAAGGCCGTACTTTATTTTAACAAAGTATTTACCGTTAACTTTTAAAAGTATACTTTACGAATTTAAGTAAAATTTTTAAAATAAAATAAAGGGCGGTTTTTAAAATTACGTAATATTAACCGATCTTAACGAGGACTACTTTTAATAATCTATATACGTTTTTATTATTATTATTATATTATACTTTACTTTTAATTATTAATAACGTTACTTTAACACCTTTAACGTAATATCCCGGCCTCGATAACTAATTTATAAATACGTTTTTTTAATTAAAAGTCTTTATTTACTTTTATCGTTTATTATATATATCGGTTATTACTTTTAATTTTAAAAAAAGGCGTTATAAAAAACGGTCTTTATAAATAAAATAAACGGCGTTAACTACGAAACGTTTTCTTTCTTTACTTTTAAAACGCGGTAATAATTCTACTTTAACGAAAAACGATATTATAACTTTATTTATATTTATTTATTACTCGTTTAAGTTTAAAAGATCCGATTTTAAATTTAATATAATTTAAATAAAAATACACGTTTTAATAAACTTATTTAAATTAATACTCGTATTAAGTTTTTAATCGAAAGTGTTATTAATTAATTTACGAGATAAAATATTTATTATTATATTTTTTACGCCGAGATATATTTAATTTCGAAATTAAAAGATTAAATTTATCATTATTTAACGAAATAAAAAAGATTTTAATAACTCGTTAAATATACTATTTAATTAATATATTAAAATTAAAACGTCCGTCTTTAAAATAAAATACTTTTTATATAAATAACGCCGTTTTTAAACTTATCGAACGTAGACTTATTAATCGAAAGTTTATATAAAACGGGTATATTTTTTAATAACTTATATAAAGGTTTTATTATAATAATAAATCGATCGATTTATAATCGGTAAAAAACTATTAAATTAATAAAAAAGTATATGTTTTTAATATTAATATAAATAATTAATATTAATCTTTTATATATTTTTTATTTTAATAATCGGTCTTTCGATATAAGTATAAAGTTAATTAAGTTTACTTTTATTTAATACTATTATTATTATAATTAACCGTTATTTAAAATTTACTCACTCGTTATTATTTACTTTTCAGAAGTTATATATAAATACGATTAAATTATTTACGTAATTACTCGTTAAAATTTTATAAAATTAATAACATTTTACGGTAATACGTAATATTACGTAAAAGTTTAATAATAATCTCGAAAGTTATTAAGTCTTTACTTTTCGTAATTAATAAGATTTAATCGTAACCCGAAATAAAGTCGATAATAATATATATTATTACTTTATAAAATCTTTTTAATAATAATCTCGTTAAAACGGTGAACGTATTTTTTTTTTTTTTTAATTTATAATTATATTTATTATTTCTTTTTAACGATTAAAAACTATTAATTTCGAATACGGATTATAATTATATTTAGTATTTCGAGCTTTTTTTAAAAACTTTATTAACTTTTTTCCGTAACGTTTTAAAACCGGAATAATCTTCGATTATTAAAACGGTACGGTATTATTCGGATCTTTTATAACGGATAATAATCGGGTCCGTTTTATTAATCTCGTTAAAGTTTTAAAATAACGTCGTTTTTTTATTTCTTTAAATCGTAATAATATTTTTTTATTTATTTATAAGTAAGTAAATAAGTTTTTTTTAAAAATAAATTTCCGATTAAAAGTTAAACGATACCTTTTAAAAAAAAAGAGAATCGTGGTATAATAAATAATTAAAATCTTTATTATTTTACTCGGATAATCCTTTTATTAAACCTCGGTTTATCGTCGTGCTTTTTAATCGTTATTTATCTTCGGCACCGAGCCGTTAAAAAGAACGTGATCGATTAAATATATTTTATTTACTTTATATTTATATTTATAATTATTAAACCTCGGTTTAAAACCTTTATCGTTATATATATTCACGGCCTCCGGCCACTTTTCTTTTTTTATTAATATAAAATTCCGATTAAAAACTACGTATAAAAAAATATATATTAATTTTTTTTACTTTTTTCTCTCGGTTTAAAACCTTTATATATTCGGCGGTAATATATATTTTAAAAGTCGTATTATTTAAACGTTTCTTTAATTATATATAAACGTTTAAAGTAAAAGATTTCGTTTATAATTATAAATATAATTATACGGATGTTATTTATAATTAAGTTTTTAAATAATTTTTTATAATCATTATATATAAATGTAAATCTAGTTTAATATAAGAAAGGTATCTTGAATAACGGTGTATTTAATATATTCTCGAGAGTCTTATATACGTAAAAAAAAAGATTTCGTTTATAACCTTATTTTTATTTAAACTTTAAAAAGTAATAACTTTTTTAAACCTTTTTATAATATTATATACGTTATATAATATTATATTATAAAACTAATCGTAAATCTTATAACTTATAACGATAACCTCGTTAATTATATTAATAATAAATTTATTATCGACGACGGCCGCGATAATTAACTTATTTAATAAAATGTCGTTTATAATCACCTGTATTATTTTTAAATTATTAATTAAACCGTTAACTTTCGAAAGTCCCGGTTATTAAAACACCGGGATAAGTTTAAATATATATTAGATATAAATAAAGAGATCAACGGGTTTTTAATTAATATTTAATAATTAACCTTCGCCCGTTTACGTAAAATTACGTAAACTCGTTTAACTTTTTTTATAACGTTACCGTTAAACCTTATTATTATTATAATAATAATCGAGTTTATTATATTAATAAAAGTATTAAATTAAATAACGTATAATCTTATTATTAAATATCGTTATTTATTCGAACGATAATTTAATTTTCGTATTTATAATAATCTTACGTAATAATTCTTAATCGAAGCTTTTATCGTCGACCTTTAAATAATCGGCTTTTTTCGTTTATAAGTTATTTACCGTATACTCGTCCGACGGCGTAAACTCCGGGCTCGACCTTTACTCGACGTTATTATCATTAATTAAAATAATCACTCGTACTTTTTTAACTTTATTTAAAAGTATAATAAAAATATTAAAGTTAACGTTTTTTTTATTACGTCTTTTTAAAAAAAAACTCTTTTATTAAAATAAAAAACGGACTAGTTTTCTTTTTAATTTAAAAAAGTCGTTATTAAAGATCGTTAATATTTTAATTAATCACTTTTCCGTTTATACTTAAGCGTTTTTTAAGATTTAATCGGTTTTATAAAGATTATTAATGTAAAATTTATATAACCGTAATTAACGTATTTTATACCGGTTTATAGTATATATTTTTTCGATTACAATCTTTTTCGTTTATAATAATAACTTTAAAAGTAATTAAAGTACTTTTTAAATATAACTTAAATTATATTCTTTAAATTACCCGTATATTTAAAACGTTAAAATAAACCTTTTAAGATCGGAATTTTAAACTTATAAACCCCGTTAATATACAGTATAATTAATCTATTAATTTTTTATAATAAATACCCGTATTTTAATTAATTATAAAAGTAAAATAATCTTTATTATAATATATATTATTATTATAATAATAATAGATTTAAAGTTTATTTCCGGTTAATTTACGTTATAACTTACGTTCCGTGAATTATTATAATACGCGTCCCGTTATATACGGCCACCTCCGTTTTTTTATAATAAAATTCCCGATCGGTAATCCGTTTTAACTTCGTTTTTAAATTACAAGTATATTTACCCGTTTATAACTTTACCGCTCTTTTATTATTAACGACTTTTTTATAATATAATCTTATTAAGTTTAATACTTAATATATTAAACTTAAAAGTTAACTCGTCGATTTTTAGTCCGGTTTAGTTTATAATTAAAACTATAAATTTAAACGTTTTAACTATTATAATTAAGGTTATTATAATACGGGACTTATTTCGAGTAAAAGCGACGGGGCCTTATCTTTATTAATAACGTTAATAAGCTCGTTATTTTCGGGAGAGTTTAAGTCGTTTTCTTTTATAGTTTTATCGTTTATATAATCGTTTAAATGTTAAATTATGTCTCGTAAAGTATAAAGTTAATATTACGGCGAGTCTTTTTTAATTTTAAAAAAACTACCGATCGGATGTTTAAGATTAAGGCCATTATAAAATCGTGAGTGTAATCGATAGTCGAGCGCGGATCTTCGCTTTCTTTAATAAAATCTCGAACTCGCGCCTCTTTTTACGGTATTAAGTAATATTAACGGATAACGGCTTCGTACGGTGACTCTTTAACCACTTTTTAACACGTTTCTCGGCCGTATTTATTTATTCGGGATTTTTATCTTAAAACTCGTCTTTAAAAGCCACGATAAAGTAATCCTACCCTTTTACCGCGTTACGAGGCCAGGTTATCTTAATAACGGCGATTAAACGTTTAATAATAATAATAATTCGGAGTTACGTAGTATATAAAAAAATAGTTTAATATATCGCTCTTAAAAGCTTTAACGTTATTAACTTTAAATAAAAAGTTTTTTAAAAAAGCCGTATCGACTTTTTGTAAAGTACTTTAAGCTTTTAATATTAAATCGGAAGTTTACTCGATAAACGTTAAATTTATTTAATACTTTATTAAATAATAACTTTTTATAAACTTTTTTATATTTTTTATAATTATTTATTAAATCCACTTTTTATTAATATTTTAATATAAATCGTAAGTTTTTAATCTAATCGGTTATAAACTCGAATATAAATAACTTAAACGTAAAACCTACGCCGCCCCCGTTAACCGTATTAAAAAAATTATTATTAATATTATTTATAATAATAAATATCGGTTTAAAACGAAAAAGTAAAATTAAGTTAATAATTATATTAATAAATACGAATCGTATAATAAAAAAATTATTCTTTTAATATTTAAATATTTAAAATTATTTAATTATTAAGTTTATTAAAACCGTCGAGTTATTAATAAAAAAAAGTCGTTACTTATAATTTAACTTTTAAAGATTTTTTAAAAAAAAATAAAAAAAAAAAAAGTGTAATAAACTCGGTAATTCGTTAAAAAAAATAAAATAATATATATTATTCGGGTATCTGATTTAAACTTTTTTTTTTCTACTTACTTTCGAGATTAATAATTTTTTTATTTTTTTTTCTTATTTTTTTATTTTACTTTTAAAAATCTTTTCTTAAAAAAAAACCTTTTATTTTAAATAAATTAAAAACGATATTATTATTTATAATCTTTTAAACTTTAATAAAAATTCCTCGCCGGGTATTCTCTTACTTTAAACCGATCTCGCGATCAGAGAGATCTTATAAACTAATATCTCGTAGACTTTTTATATATAATAATTTATATAATAATAAAAAAAGTTTATAATCTTTTCTTTTTTTTTTAATTTAATAAACCGGTGGCTTTTTTTATCGCGTTTATTTTATCTTTAACCGCCTTTTCGTCGGGTAAGTTTTTCGATCGGATTTTACGAAACGCCGGTATATTTTTATTATATTTATCGTTATCGTAATATTCGTAATAATTCGTGTTTAATTAAAGGCCCGCCTTAATCACTTTACACACCGACGTCGGCGTGTATTTTATTATATTTATAATTCGCGGAACCTTCGGTTTTAACCTTTTTTTTTCCGCGGAGCCGCGATAAAATATTTACAACTTTACTTTAAAACGGTGAAAGATTTATCGAAGATTCCCCGACTAAGCCTTTAATAAATTAAAGTAGGAAAATCGTACCCGTAATCGTGGTTTCGTTATTAATTTAATTACGATACCATACGACGGATTTCCGATCGGAAATCTATCGTATAACCGCGCACACTCACACATACACACCTTCCTTTTCGCTATTTCTCACCTTACCTCCCTCGTACTCTTTTCGTAGAAACTTATCTTCTTCAAATTCTCTCTACTTGTCGTGGCCACCCTATCCCCCTTTTCTCTCCTTGCGCACTGACCAGGCCGCAGTGTGGCTTATACAGCCACACTACGGCCGCAGGACCTCCGATTAGATATCCTTCCTCCTTAGCCTCATCCTCCCAGCCTAACTTAATATTAATTATAATTATAAATATTTTTACTTTTAACTTTATTAAAAAATAAAACCATTAATATATAAAACTTATTATGTCGTTATTAATACTTAAATTTAAAATTATATAAAAATTATCGATATATTACTTTAACTCTTTATTTTCGCCGATAATATTTTCGATAAAATATAAAAACGATACGATAAATAATAAACGGTAAAAAAAAATTTATAATTAAATATTTTAAAATGTTTTTAATATATTAAATATTGTTTTTAAAGATTTTTACTTTAAATTCCCGGATTAATAGTACGATTTATTACTCGTTTATTTAAATATTATTAAAGATTATTTACGTATTAATTTTTAAAAGAAATATAACGTAATTATATTAATTATAAGTTAAGCTTTTTAAAACTACACTTATTAAATTAAATAATAAACGATTATAATAATATATTATAAAGATAAAGGTTTAGTTATTATTTAAATACTTTAATAATAATAATAAGATTTTATAAAAAATATTACTTTTATTTTTTTTATTAGTTTTAAATTTTCATATTAATAAACCGCGTTACTTTAATAATATTTACGATTATTTTCGAGGATATCGTTACGAATTTACAGTTTTAATAATAATTATTATAAACCTTTTTATTTATTAAAAAAACTTTTTTAATTACCGTTTTTATATAATATAATAGATAATTTTATAATTAACTTAAAATTAAAATATCGAGAAAACGAGAAGGTTTTTATATCGTTTATTATTTAAATGACTACGATATTTTAAAGTGTTAGTTTTTTTATAAGGATAAACGGTTTTTTAAATAAATACTTAACTTTAATATCGCCGCTAATATTAATAAACGGTTACGCGATACGAAATTAATTTAAAAAAAACCGTTAATAATATTAAATAATCGCGTTAAAGTAAAAGTAATAAAAAATGTTTCTTTTTAATTTTACGGATATAATAGTTAACCTTTAACCACGTTTAAGTTATGATCATTTTAATTTCTCGTTTTTAATCGCTTTTTCCTCGTTCTAAATATTATTACGCGTTTATATATTAATTTAAATTTAAAGGCGTCCTTTTGTATTTTTTACGATAATTATACGCGTTTTTTTCCACTTTTTATTATTTCCTCTTTAATAACTTACACGGTTTTAACGATAGAAGAGATAATATATTTATTTTAAATATGAACGATATTTTCTTTTATTTTTAAACCTCGGACGGGAAAAAATATTTTTTCAACTTTAAAATAAACTTTTTATTCTCACTTTCTTTTATAACGTTATATTAATTTCTCGACTTAAAGACACATTTATTATTTAAAATATAAAAAAGTATATTTTATTTTATTTTATTATTTTATTATTTTATTACTTTTATTTTACATTTTAAAAAATTATATTTATTAAAGTAACAAGGAAAAGTTTTTAATAAATATTTTTTATAATCGTCGTTATTATATAATAAATATTTTCGGTAAATATTGAGTTTAATTATACTTATTTAAAGTATCTTAATAAAAAAGTTTAACGATATTTTTTAAACCAGATATTTGGTATAAAAATATTAAAATTCCATCTTTTCGATAACGTATGTAAAGTTTATATTTTATTTAAAATATATTAATAAATATTAATATTAAAACAATATTTATTAAAAAAAACTTAATAATCGTTTAATTATGGACTTTTGTAATTATAAAAAGTCCGGAAACTTTTTTAACGTTATTTTTATCACCGATTTATATAACGGTTTTATTTAAGATTATTATATATTTAATTTAATTATGACGTTTATTATTAACATTTTAAAAGATTATATTAAATTTATTCATATTTAATTTTTAAAATATTATTAAGTTCATAAAATATAACTAAAAAATCATTATAATTAAAATAATTATAGTATTTTAACTCCGGGATTAAATATATAAGTTTAACCTTTAACTTTTTACACTTTTAACTAAATAAAAGTGCGGAAAAATACGGTTAAACGATTAAAATAAAAGTAAAACACTTTAAATAAACGTAAAACTATTAAATAAATTATAACCGGAATTATTAAATAACATACTTTTTTATAACGGTATATTATTTGAAATTTATAATTAAAAAAACTTTTTATTAATTTTATTCGATTATAAATTTAATATATCTTTTTTACATATTTTTAATTATAAAACTTTCGCTTTTACACGTATAACTTTACAAAAGAAAGAAACTTATAACGATTAAAATAAAGGTATAAATTAATATTCTCGTCGAATATAATTCGTTTAACGGTTATAAAATTTAAAACTTAATAATAAACGTTACATTTAATTATCGCGATATTATTTTTAATAAATACATTTTATATAAAAATATTAAATATTAATTTTTAAATATATTCGCCGGTTTTTTTTTACCGTTTATATACTTAATTATATTTTCTTAACTTATTTTTTATATACCGTAAACTGTTTTTAAATATACTCTCCGGTTTCTTTTTTTATTATTTATATATTTAATTATATTTTTTAGATTATTTTTTATATATTATAAACTTTTTTTTAAAGTTACTTTTTAAATTTTTATTAATACTTTATTTACCGCCACTTGCCCTCTTTGAAACGTCCCCGTCCTTTTATTAACCAATTTAAATATTAAGTTACTTTTCCTTGATATTATTCATAATTTCCATTTATTATCATTTTTAATCGCGAATTTAAATTTAAATGAAAAACTGTACTTAAAAATATAATAATACGTTATTTTTACCACGTCCTCTTCAGTAAATAAACCGTGTTTAAAACCATCCGCGATTAAATATTCCCGGCAAGATTTTAATAAAGTAATAAAAACCGGACGTATTTATTTAAACCAACTTCCCTTTATTTTAAAATTAATAAATAATGTTAAACGTAATTAATTAACTTTTAAATAAAAATTAATAATACTCGATCGCTTTTAAACTTATTCCGACGTTTAATTATGAAAAAAGAATAAACCGTTAAAATTATATAAATAAATATTTTATTATTATTATATATATATTATATAATCGTTAAAAACGATTAAGTACTTTTATTTTTATAAATATATATATTATTACGTTTACGTTACGATTAATAAAACTTATTTAATTATAATTTAATAAAAAAAAAACCGTAAAAACGATTAGTTACTTTTATTTTATAAATATAATATTATTACGTTTACGTTACGATAATAAACTTATTTAATTATAATTTAATAAAAAAATAACGTATAATAATATAATATTAAATATATATATATATAAATATATATTTTAAATATTAAAATAATTTTTAATTTATTAATAAATTATTATCGGAAAAATATTACGGTTTCTTTAAATTTAAAAATTATATAAAATTTATTTAATAATTTTTAAACTCGGTTATAATCTCGTTTAACTTATTGACGATATTTATATTTTCCGCGTTAATAAAATTCTCCTCGTATATTTTATATTAACAGATTTTTAAATTATAAATCGTTTAATAGTATAAAAAAACGAAAATTTTTTTACGTTTAAATTTAAAACGAGTTTTTTAAGATTATCGGCGGCGACGAGATATATTAATTTTTAAAAATTAAAATTTTTAAATCCTCTCGTTTATATTTTAATAATAAATAATATTATTAATAAAATTATAATATTACGTAATACGTTATTATAATATTATTTTATATATATAAATAAAAAATTATAAATTATTATTAAAAAAATACGATTTATTTATTTAATTAAATATTAACTTTTATTTAATATTAATTTATAATATTATTTATTAATATATACGTATAATTAATATTAATTTTAAATATTAGTTATTACTATATTTTATTATTATATTTTATATATATTTTAATTAATATATTTATATTATTATAATATAATTATTTATAAAAATATTTACTTCGAGTTCTCGGTATTATAATAATTTAAAAAACGAATAAATAAACGACCGTTATAACGTTTATAACCGAAATTAAACTTTTAATATTATTTAATATTACCGCGAAACTTTTTATTATTTACAACTTATTTTTAATTTTAAATTATTTATAACGGTTTTTATTTATTTATTTTTATAATAACATTTAAATATTAAATTTAATTAATAAGTCCTCGTTTAATTTAATAATAAAACTTAAACACATTAATATTAATAATATTAACTACACTGAACATTAACACGAGAATTAATCCAGTTTAAATATATTTTCCACTAAAAAACCAACAAGCGGACGGATTCACTAAACTACTACTATTACAAGCCTACAGAAAATTTTTGGACTTGTTATTAATGGTCAGTTCTTCGGAACTGGGGGGGTGTGAAGGAACTGGTTGGTGGGGCACCAGGGGAATACCCCGCCTACACATATTTCCTACCAGAAATGAGAATAGCACTAGATAGTAGAATGTGACAACAACTTTCTGTTCCGTTAGATGCCCACGATGTCGAATGGGTGCTAGGCAGATGCACAATGCAATACTTGCGAGGCAATATGCAATGTTTTCTGGCCAATACGAGTAAGGGCTTGTCTTGTGGCCCGTTCAGCCACACAGGCAACGGAAGAAAAGACAAGAAACGAAAGTAACCACCCCATAGCTGCCAGCGCACAGAGCAGCCGTCATGCTATTTGGCGTTGGCTTCATTTTCAGATAGACAGGCTACAGGAGCGACATGGTGGGACAGGCGAGCTGAAAACCCGAATAGACAACAGGAAAAACAAGAGGCCATGGCCCAGGAAAAGATGGAAATCGCTCGGCGGTGGCTAGCGCGGCCCGCAAAGCCACTCCTTGCGAGGACCTTCTTGCCTCTTTCGTGACGGCGCGATCGACCGATTTACAAAAAAGTACATATGGAGGACGGAGTAATACTTTCAGCTTTGATGAGATGAATTGGTGGTCGTGGCGGCTTTTGAGCTTGTGTTAGTGGGTTGCCGCTGAGATCTCCCGTTTGCAACCCTGATCGAGGAAGTACCCTAGTGGCCTGTAATCTTGCGTAGCAAATACCGAGTAGTGCTGGCGCAGCCCCTGTAGGCCGCCCAAGCCAGGTCCTCGCTTGCAGATCGCGAAAAGGGAGCCAGCCCGCTCGACGGCTGTTGGCCCCTGTCATTGCATTCACACAAGCTCTGGACGAGCCTGACTTGGGCTGCCAATCGCAAAACGTCTGCCCCATTTGATCTTGCTTCTCGTTCACGACGGCGGCTGGGTTCTCGCCGTTATCGGTTCCACGGCATGGAGCAGACCGCATCGCAGAAATCAGCCGAGTCAATCAAGCCAAGAAAATCACTCAGCAAGAGACGGAGATATGGCCCGTCAACGGGGGGGACATGGCGGCTATCATTGGACCTGACGTTGTCTGTGCAAAATCAAGGCCTGGTAACCAGGAACCATCCTGCCTCCTGCCATCCTTAACTTTTTCCTCTTTCCTCTTTGGACGACTGATGGTGTACGGCAGGGGTGTGGTAATGGGCCGGACGGGACCTGGCTGGCCTGGCGGGACCGCAGAACGCCAGGGGTACAACTCTTTCTTATGTGTTATTGTTCTGCCACAAACAGCCGCCACAACACCCGGGCTCGGCACAAAGAGAACAGAAAGGGGCCTCTCTCCAAGACGAGAGAGATAAACAAGAAAGAGCGGCTGATGGCCTGCACACAAGTAAAGAGCGGCCTGAGGCTGCGCTAGAGGCGCCGCAGCTGCGGCCACCGTCGTGTGACAACGTGCCTTGACTGCTGTACGGAGTACGTACTTCCCGTCAGATGAGTGCTCAATAGCTCTCATGCTCGGTTGGCGCCGCTTACAACGGGGCCGGAGCGATCGGCGTATACGGGAGGAGGTGCGGTTCTGACTGCTCCGCTCAGAGTGCGGGACCCGTCCCTCAGACCCCTGGGAATTGGGGCTCGTGGTAACTTTTGTAGACACGAGGTGTTGTCTCTTCAAGATTGGTAGGTTGAGTGCAGTCTGAGCGTGGGACTCGCTTCGTCGGCGGACTTGCGCAGCCCTGGTTCTTGTTTCTCGAGAATTTCCTGTTTTGCCGTATGCCAGCCCGTTCCCTCCGGTTTATTTGTTTCACTTTGTGGGCTGGCCAATACGGATGGTCCTGTGCGGCCAGGTCGAGACATTCCGGCTCTACCCGCGCTTGGGAGAACGAGAAAAAGAGGAAGCGAATCGTACATGTCTCGGGTCGCGAGGCTCAGACCTGTCAAGAACACAATGATTCCTGCGCCTGACGGGCCAAGGCTCTTAAGCACTGTGGTATATATTAATTCTAGCTAGCTAAGAGTTAACTTGGCACATGTTAAGAGATTTGCCCTCTTGGACGTTCGTCTCTCAGAACGTCGTATCTCTTTGTGCTTGCTGCTCCTCTTCTTGCTGTGAAGGCTTGCCCCTGTTAGGCGGGTTAACAACTGGCCTGACAGGTTAGTACACGTAACTATCAGACACTCGTCACATCCTCATGAGTGTATTAACTCCCGTGAGAAACATTAGAGTAGAAAGAAATATAAGAAAAACAGAAAACGAACACGGTCTCCGGGTTTCCTCTGTCTGTGGATCGCCTCGTGCTTCCTTACTTGCGCCCGAGTTGACTCAGGGGTTTGAGACTGTTCCTTGGGTTGGTACTCTCCGTTGATTGCCATGCATGCAAGCATTTTGCATTGGAAGGCGGTGTGGAGCTGTATGGGTCGCGACATTTAACTCATGTTGTGTTCTATTGTTATTTCCTTTTGCGTGGTTGTTTCAATTATCAGGGCGTGCGTGTATCGTCTACAATTTGCTTCCTTCATTTCTTTTGCTTTCTCAATTTTCGGATTCAGTATCCAATTGTTTTTGCGCGGGGGTCGAGTCTTAGGAATCTTACGATAACAGAGGTTCTGGAGCACGTGTCTCATGCGTTCTGTGTCAACGATATATGTTTTGGGTTTGTACTGTACCTCTACCTCGTCGTTATTTCCCCCTGTTTTTTTTTCTGTTTTTACATTTCCCCCTGTTTTTATTTTGTTTACTGGGTACACTGTATGAAAGGGGCCGTATTATCAATCTGCTTCACCTCATCTCGCGAGAGGCATTCTTGTAAGGAAGCAATAATTGGTGGTTCCGAGTCGCCAAAGACGAGCGAAACAGGAAACGAGAAAGAAAGATGTATTCATGAGTTTCTTGTTGATTTTTACATTGTTGTATTCTTATGTATCTTACCTTTTACTGCCCCAACTGCTGCTTTTGCTGCTTTTGCCCGCTTTTGCATACGGACATACATTTATTTGAATTTTCTACTCTTTGATTCTGTTGACTTCGTTTTCTTTTGTGACAGGGACATGCCCCGTCCTGTAATCTCGTCTACAGGTAACCCTTGTACAACATTATCGTATGTCCCAATTACTGTCTGCCATGACAATATGTCTTTGTCCGCTGCCGTGCCACCATCTCAACGGCCTCTCAATGCAGTTTTGTTTCTCTTGACTACTCCCACCGACACCGACACGAGCCCCACGTTTCCTCTTTGCCATGGCTACATTTTGATTATGTGCAACGAGAGCACAGCCGATACGTCTCAGGCGGAGATGAGAACATGAGAACATGAGAACAAATAAAGGGAGGACACGAAACGACCGGTTACATTTCTTATTTGGTCGGTCCTTTTTATTTTTTGTGCTTCTCGACGGAAACATGATACTTGTCGTACGAGTTGACTTTTTAGTCTTGCTGATAAAAACAAAGAGTTTTTTTATCCAAAAAGGCGGAAAATATGTTGAACAAGAAGGCAATGATCATTACAAAATAGAGGACAAACTTTTGAGAGCTGTCCAGCAGATATTTGCTTATCCCTTCCGGCTCAGGGCTCTCTCTCCTTTTCTTTTTTATGCTTCAACTTTAAAATTGCATAAACCCTATCTCTCTGCCGTTTTCTTATTTTCTTTCCCTTGTTTTCCCCTTTGTCTACTCCTTGCTTTTCTCCATAAATCGTATCTCTTGACCATTTTAGACTGTTTTTTAAACTCATTAAACCCCATGGTTCCCTCTCCCAGCCCACCACTTTTCGTGTCGATGCCCAATTTCACCAAAATAGTCACTATTAGACGAAAGGATAACTGCGGCCATGAGTGGGCGGAAATTTGGTGTGCCGACTACGGCGGGGAAATTGGGACGAGGAAAAGAAGAAAAGAAAGGAAAAGAAAAATAGACAAACTTAATTGAAACAACGCTCATATAACGAGGAGGAAACGAGACAACAAGAACCCGAGGACCGTGTTGCGTTTTCTTTTCTTTTCCTTTATTCCTTCTCACGGGATTAAAAGTCATTGGTGAGTACATGTCATGTACATGTACTCTGGACATTGCAAACGTCAGGGCAGCCTCACGCCAAGGACAGGCACAAAGACGACGTCTGAGAAAGACGCCGGGATTTTTAGCATTGCCAAGGTAGCTGTAGAATTTAAACGGTCTTTGGCTGCTTGGCAGTCTTTGTTCTTTGACAGGTCGATGCAAGATGACGATTCGCTTTTTTTTTTTTCTTCAAGGGGGGAGAAGGGGAATGCGAACCGCGACAGAATGATGGCAGACAAAGAAAAAAAAAGAGGGGGGGCATACGAAAACAAGAACCAGGCTCGCCAGGTCCGCGAGAAGCATCACCAGATGCAACAACACGGTCTACAAAAGTACCACAGCCAATCCAGGCTAGGGAAGGCGCACTCTGAGGGCACAAAGAGCTTCATACCGATCGCCGTCCCACAACATAAGATACATATCTACGAAGTACGTACTCCGTACAGAGTAGCACTTTCCGAAGAGTGCAGCTGCGCTAGGCCATCAGCCGCTCTTTCTTGTTTATCTCTCTCGTCTTGGAGAGAGGCCCCTTTCTTGTTCTCTTTGTGCGAGCCCGGGTGTTGTGGCGGGTGTTGTGGCAGAACAATAACACATAAGAAAGAGTTGTACCCCTGGCGTTCTGCGGTCCCGCCAGGCCAGGCCAGGTCCCGTCCGGCCCATTACCACACCCCTGCCGTACACCATCAGTCGTCCAAAGAGGAAAGAGGAAAAAGTAAGGATGGCAGGAGGCAGGATGGTTCCTGGTTACAGGCCTTGATTTTGCACAGACAACGTCAGGTCCAATGATAGCCGCCATGTCCCCCCCGTTGACGGGCCATATCTCCGTCTCTTGCTGAGTGATTTTCTTGGCTTGATTGACTCGGCTGATTTCTGCGATGCGGTCTGCTCCATGCCGTGGAACCGATAACGGCGAGAACCCAGCCGCCGTCGTGAACGAGAAGCAAGATCAAATGGGGCAGACGTTTTGCGATTGGCAGCCCAAGTCAGGCTCGTCCAGAGCTTGTGTGAATGCAATGACAGGGGCCAACAGCCGTCGAGCGGGCTGGCTCCCTTTTCGCGATCTGCAAGCGAGGACCTGGCTTGGGCGGCCTACAGGGGCCCAGCCTCGAGCGGGCC
>JADMNF010000319.1:0-16120 GCA_016097085.2 Sporothrix curviconia
GATATCCTGGCCCGAAAAGAGGCAGAAAGCCGGACTGGGCACTTGGTTTTCGAACAAGGCTAGCACTGCGAGCTTGCCTGTTTAGAAGCACGCGGACCACAGGCCCAGTGGCAAAGATGACAGAGGGCAAAATTTAAATGGCAGATGTGCCGGCACATGTCGGGCCAGTTAGTGTCCGTGTTGCCAGGCACAAGTGCCCAGTGACAGGCCCGGACCGATAAGCAAAGAGGGAAAGAAAGAGAGAAGCCGGACACTCCGTACTGCGTATATGTTGACAGTGAAGGTCATTTTTGTGGCCCGGAGACAACAAAGACCGGGGGACATTGAGACTCTGTGGCGTCTTGTCTTTCGGCAAACGGCAAATCCAGTGTACCAAGCCATGGTCCAATGAGCAAAGGAGAGGCATGAAGGAGAGCAAGTGAGAAACAGTGAGAATACCACCGTAATGGGAAAATTGTCGCCTTGGCTGTAAATGGGCCAACGGCTGCCAAGATATCCAACACATTCTCAATACAGTTCTACCAAGTAATGAGAGATAAAAAGGGGAGAGTTTGCAGGGGAATACGACGACCTTTTCCGTCCCCGTTCGGAGGAACACTTGGCCTGCTTGGCTGCTTCTTGCCTCATTTTTCACCCCTATGTTTTTGGCGACGCTGCACTGCTTTGGGTGGTTTCTTGCACGTACCGGCATGGAGCGACACGTAAACCAGCGCCGGGCCAAGAGGCTTTCTTCGTTCTGACAAAAGACCCCAAGACGGCAAGACGGCCACAGAACACACGAGACCGAGAACGAGGAGGCCCATGAGCAAAAACGAGATACCAGGAAACCGGCAGGCGAGGCAAAGAGCTGTCTCGTCGCTGGTGCAGTCTGAAAGCCAAGACAGGGGTGTGCAATTTAAAGGAAGCGAGGGGTGTGCGGTTAGCGCCGTTCCTGGCCTTGTTTGCTAGCAGCCAAGGGGCACCGCCTGGCAGGTGCGCGCTTGTTCCTCCTCAGCAAACGGTCTTTTTACATGAGAGCACTTGCTCTTTGGTGTGGCAAAGCCATGCTGCAAGGTACCCGAGAGAAGAAAGAAAGGCGAATAAAAAAGAAGAGGGAGAGTCTCTTTTCTCGCGCCCAAAAAGAGGGCCAATTTGTTTTCGTCAGTGCGCATCGCTCTTTCCCTGGCCACTCTTGCTCCTACCCTCGCCCAGGGATCGCCGCCCGTGAATTTCCTCAGGCTTTCGTGCTCTTTCCACTATCGCCCACCGAGGACCCCTTGTCTTCGCACCGACCAGCTGCCGGGGTTGCTCCTCTTTTTCGTCCGTTGGCGTTTTTTGCCTCTGCGGAATTGACTGGGAAAACGAAAAACTGCAGCTTGTGTTTGACGATAATGAAACTGGGCCGGGGCCTTGTTGTCTGCTGCTGGAACCTTTGGGTCGCTAGTTCCTGCCTCTCAGTCCGGCCTCGATTCTTGTTCTTCCTCCATTGAGAAGCCCTTCTGCTTCTGTTCTGCCTGGGTCGCGCCCTTCCGTTTTGCATCTGCACTTGGCCACCCCGAGACTCGCAGGCCAAGGACAGGCCCAAGCAAGCAGACAAAGAAGTTCTCCCTCCATGCCATCCGACTTTCCCTGTGCTCTTCTATCTTTTGAAATCGGCCTCTGAAATTAAAGAGTACACGTACATACATGTACACTGCATGGGTTCTCCTCTCCTGGTCCGTCTAGACTCTCTGAAATCGGTCAGGCCCCTTCCCAATAAACAGGGCTACCTGGGTCTGGTGAAGAGCAGGAGCCTCCACTTTTGCTTTTTGCTGGCTCCTTCCGCCAGCAAGGAACCACACCCCTCCTCATTCCACTCCCTCTGCGCAAGTACCTTTTGTATGTGTCGTAGCCTTGGCATGTACTTGCTTGTCGTACCTGCCTCAAACGGACCTTGCCAGTGTGCAACTCGCTCTTTCCTTCTCGGGTGTGTCTCTCGCTCTCGCTGTTGTTGCTCGTACATATTGGCATCGCATCCCTCTTTTTAGCCCTCTTTGCTCTTTCTTGCCTCCCTTTTCTCTTTCTCTTTTTCCACCACCCTCCGCTTCCATTCTTTCTTCTCCAACCTTTACGCTCCTTTCTCTTTTTGGCCACTATCAGGTCGGTGTCCTCCTTAGACACGTTCCACTCCTTCACAACCAAACTCGACGAGTATAAACTCTCCCTTTCCTTTTCACGCATTCCTCGCGCTTCGTCTGCCCTTCTGGGTCTCTTTTTTCTCTCTCCTCACGACACGTCCTCAGACAGCCGAGTTGTCCATCCTTGTTATTTTTGTTTTCGGTTCTTGTTCCGCTCCTTTTTCCCGCATACCCTCATCCAGCAGGGCCAGCAATCACCTAAACAGTGTCTATCACCAAGCCCAACAATATTCGCCGAGATCCAGCCTCACAGAACAGCCTACTTGTTCGACCGCACCAGCTCCGTTTCGTCTTAGACAGCGTACATTGTTGCGTACATCGTTTCTCAAAACACTCAAACAACAAGCATCCTTGACGGGGTCGCCAAGATAAACAGCAGTGCTGCCTCTCACACGACACTCTCTCACCAAGCCATAAAGCCCATAGATATATCTCGCCGTATATCTATCCAGTCTTTTTCACCTCTTCACGATCTTCCGTTCCCTTGGATCTTTGGACACGTAAAAAGACAGACTCGCATTCCCCGGATTGGATTGCTCTGTGACCATATATACACACGTCAAAAAAGGTACGTCAAAGTCTTTATGTGGTGTTGTTGATGTTGAATCGAGATGTTGGGGGTTTCCTTTGTGCGTCTTCATCTTGGCTCTCTTGTCGATTGTTGGCATCCGTGTCTGCCACCTGCACAAACAATCCCATTGTTTCCATTGTTGTGCCGTCTTTGCCGTCTGTTGGCAACAAAGGAGGCCGATGAGGCAAGTCACGGCTGCACTCTCGACATGAGATGCAAGATCTTGTTCATTTTCGTGCTTCAAAGGAGCAGAGGAAACATTTTGGAGCTCTTTCTTCCGCCTGCCAACTCATGTCGTCTTTAAAGGCACATGTTCCCCCGGTTGCTTCTTGACATGCTCCCATGTCATGAACAACACCATGTCCCTCATACACTCCAACAGATTGCAACGATTCAAACATCACAAGACACGAAAAAGACGGCAAATATTCAAAACCGCCTTGCTAACAGCTGCAAAAAGACATATACACCTCACATTCAAAATGAAGGCCTCTTTCGCCCTCGCCCTTACTGGCGCTTTCCTGGCCGTTGCCAGCCCCATTGACAAGCGGGTGATGCACACCGACTACGTCACTGACGTCGTCTACGTGACCGTGACCGTCGACCCCCCGGCACCCACGACGACGTCCACGACGCACTCTACCACCACTACTCACCACACGACGACGACGTCCAAGCCCAAGCCCACGACGACGTCGATCAAGACCACCACCACCCCTCCGCCACCGCCACCGACCACGACGACGACGCCCCCGCCAGCGCCGACGACGACCACGGACATCCCTCAGGCCGAGACCATCACCATCACTGAGGGCGCTGCTGCCACCACGGCTGCCACTGTCAACCAGCCCGCCGCCGCCGCCCCTGAGGTCGAGAGCTCGTCGCCCGCTGCCCAGACCACCACGACCGCGGCTGCGTCGACTGAGCCTACCGACTTTGCCAGCACTGCCGTCTACCACCACAACCTCCACCGTTCCAACCACTCAGCCCCGGCTGTGAGCTGGAACAGCGACCTTGCCAGCTACGCTGCCACCGTTGCTGCGACGTGCGTGTTCGCCACGACCTGACCCCCGGCGCATCCACTGGCTCTTACGGCCAGAACATTGCCGTCTACGGCGCCTCGGGTGACGTGTCGAGCATTGACCCTTCCAAGATTGTTGCCCAGGCCGTTACCGACATGTGGTACAACGGCGAGGTGTGGCAGTTCCCTGCCGACGGCTACGGCGAGAGCAACCCCGACATGTCCAACTTTGAGGCTTGGGGCCACTTCTCCCAGGTCGTCTGGGTTGCCTCCACCGAGATTGGCTTGTGCTTCGCAGTACTGCGCGCCTGGCACCATCTACAGCGGCATGGGCTCGTGGTTCACCGTCTGCGACTACCGCACGGAGGGCAACATTGGCGGCGAGTACGGCACCAACGTCCTGCCTTCCCTGGGCGAGGCTACCGTCACGGCTTAAGCGTGATATGCAACCTTCTCGCTTCATGTCCACCGTTCCAATCCGCTTTTGCACATTTTCTTTTCTTTTCGCCAAGAGTCTTTTATTTTTTTTTAAAAAAAAAAGAAAGAAAATTGCCATCTAGTCTGGACTTGCTTGGATCGTGTTCCCGACAACATACAACATGCCGAAAACAAAATGCTGAGAGCCCGCCCCAACCTCTTTTTTATTGTCACTTCTTTTGTGCAGTACAACACTTGTGTTGATTGCATCCCCCATTTTTTCTCTCGTCTGATGATTTGACACTGTTTTTTCTATTTTTTTCCAACTTCTTTCCTTGGTCATCCTTTCTTTTCTTGCAATGTTTTTTTTCTTCTATCCACACTTTTTTCAACCCCAATCTTCTCTTCGTAAAAATGCGCATAGTTCGCTGGGACGGTCTTCTCAAAATAGGAAAAAGGATATCTCTTGATGCTATTCACAACAACACGGACGAGTATGTGTGATTTTGTTTTTGTTGCCTTTTCGCCTTTTTTGTTCTTAGTACGCAAGAGAAACATCTTTTTTTATTACGCCGGCAATCACTTTGACGATCTACAAGAAGACATGGCAAAGACAATTAACAAAAGAATCAATAAAAAAGTGAAAAGTGAAAAGTGAAAAGTGACCTGACTCGTGACCCGTGACAACGTATGCAATGCCAGACCTGTTGGCACACAATGAACAATGCTCTCTCCGTTCTATTACATGTCTCACACCCTCTCTGATTGTGCCCTTTGACCGGGTTGGAACGATGTGCTTTCTCCAGGGTCCTTTGTTTATCGTATGCCAACAAAACACACCCCCCTGAAAATCAATTGGCTAAAATGAATAAGCTTTGATTCCAATTTTTATGTGGCACAGACACGCAGAAAAGATTATTCTGATTCACTGGCCGAGCGACGCGTTGACTATTTTCTTCTTCTTCTCTTCTTCTCTTCTTCTCTTCTTTTTCTTCTTTTTTTTTTCTTCTTTTTCTTCTTCTTTCTCCTTAATCAAAAGCTGTCGCTCCATTTCTGTTCGGAAAAAAAAAAGAGGAAACGTGGTCTTGGCCGTTGAACAAAATAACCCGATTCGCTTTGCTGTCTTCCTCTGGAATGCAGAAAGACGAGATTGGCCGCCCTCTGCGGGGTTGACCCGGCATACTCGTATGGTCGGAAAGAAAACTGAGACATTCTCAAGGTTCTTTTAGAGGAAAAGAGCAAAGAACAAAGAACGGGAAAAATGCAGCTGCGCTCACAACACGCACAAGACGATGGCCTAAAATGGCCATGCTGCATGCCAGGCAATGCGGCTTTGGGATATATCTTATACGTCTTTTATGCTCGTTTATACAATTTCAACTGTTTTAATAATGCAAGCCGTTCTTTGTTGTCCTCTTCTTCTCTTCTTTTTTGTAGTTTCTCTTTGGTTTGTCGTTCTACATTGACCCGGGTTCAGCGTAAATACGTTTTATATTGCTGTTGAAAGTGCATTCATATAAAAATTAGCCAGGCCTGGCTTAAAAGGCAATCCGGTTTTCAGCTCGCACAGTGTACGAGGGAAGGTTATAATATCTTTCTACAAACGAAGAAGAAGATCGACAAGAGAAAAAATAAAACATTGACAAAATAGAAAAAAAAAGGAAAAAAAAACTCCCCAATTGCTATTTTGCACCCAAATGAGTCTTCTTTTTTTGTCTCCATCCTTTTCAAACGCAATCGTGTTAGAAACAAAAAAAAAAAAAGAAAAAAAGTCAACTCCTCACTGGCTTTTTTCCCTGCCCACCTCTTCACTTCTATTCCTCACCATACCTCCTTCTCTCACCCACTTAGTCTACTTGCTTCTCACAACCCAATGCGGCCAGCAGCTCTTTGCGGTCACTGTGGCCGGGCAGGCTGACAGCCGGTCGTCGTGGACGCCTGCCGCTTGACGCCCGTCCGGCGCTCCCAGCCCTTGAGGTCAATGGCCTCGACGCCGACCTCCTCTTCGACAAAGAGAGGCGGCGCTGCGTCCCAGCATTTCGCCAGCGAGGCGCGCCTTGAGGATCATTTCGTTTTCATAGACTTCGTCGTCCTCGTCTTCGTCCTCTTCGCCGTCCTCGTCGTCAGAGCGTGAGTCGTCGGCGCCGTTGCCCGACACGACACGGATAGCCACCTGTCACAATCATAAAGAACCAGACAAGGATGATCAGCTCGAGGAACAGAAGCAGCGACAGGAAACACCACTTGACGGTCTGGTTGTAGCAGATGGCGCCTTCCGAGTCAAAGAGCGGCTCGAGCAAGAACGCGAGCTCTGTTGCTGGTGGTGTCGCTCAAAAAGGGCAGGAATGCCGAGACGGTCGACGTGAGGTGCGAGATCTCGTCAGGGCCGACAGGGACGCCCAGGGCGCTGCTGCCAGCGGCGGCCACACCGCCCCGGAAGCAGCCAACAGGCAATAATGTTTGGGGGTCTGCGCCCAGACGGAGTAGCAGATCATGGAGAAGAAAATGTGGCGACAGACGAACCAGCTGAGCATGAAGATGCCAAACGTGACGTCGCAAATGTTCGTGTAGCCCAGGTACTTTTGGCATTTGGCTAACTAGAAAAATGTCAGCAGGGAACAATGCTGCCTTTATGTAGAGAAAGAAAGGGGGGGAAGGTGGGAACGGAAAAAGAGCTTTGGCCTACTGGAAGGAAAAAGTCGCTAATGTCCATGAGCACCAGATATGACATTGGCCACGGGCGTGTGGCGGTAGCGGTAGGACCCGATGATGAGCGACACGGTGATAAAGTGGTGCGTCAGCATCTGCCAGTGGTCCTTGCGGCGGTCCCTCGATGTTGATGACGATAATCTGCTGCAGCCAGAAGCCCAGTTGCACCAGAATATACGCCTTGAGCAGGCCCGGCATCTCGCGGCCGGGCCAGTGCGTCCACAGGTTTTTCATGTTCAAGAGAAGTAGGGCGAGTGATAGTACAGGTAGACGCCCAGCGGGTAGAAGACGGTGTAGACAATGACCAGCCAGGCCTGCTCGCTGAAGCGCGTGACGGGCTTCTTCTTGCAGAGGCCCTGGCTGCGCGCAAAGGGCCGCCAGCACATAGTCCATGACGCTCGCGCGCAGGCCGGTGAACAGCACGACGAGAAAGAAGACAAACGGCACGTCGTCGGGGCCGACATTGTACTGGCCGGTGGCCGGGTTGCGGTAGGACAGCGTGAAGAACTTGCTGGTGTGGGCGCGCAGGCGTGGGAAAAAACATGTGCGTGAGGAAGAGGAGGGCGAAGAGGTTTGCCGCAAGGCCTGGGAGGGGGGGAGTGTTAGCTGTTGTGGTCGGTTCTTGTTGCTTGGGCTATGTCTCCGTCTGCCAACCTACCTGTCTGGTTGTTCACAAGCCAGCGGGCAAATTGGTTCATGGGCGTCTCCGGTTTCCGCTTGCGGCGCAGGTGCACGGCGTTGCTGGACGAGTGCATGTGGTGCCCGGTGGGCGTGGGTGTGGGCGTGGACATGACCGTTATGGGCGGTGCTGATGCTGCTGGCGGAGGCCGGTTTGCTGCCAGCTGCCGGCTTCAGTTGCGGCGGCAATGGCACGGCATTCGGCCGGACGCTATCTACAGCGGCAGCCATTGTGTGAGGTGTGAAGTGGGAGGTCTTGGAGATGGAGAAAAGGGAGGTCGAAAAGGGCAAGTGGATGCCAAGCTGCGTGTCTAGGAAGAAGGAAAACAGCCAGTGCCCAGTGGCGTGTATGGAGAGACCGAGGAGGGCGGGAGGAGGTCGCGGAGGGTGTTTCGGTGTGTGTGGGAGCTGGCGACCGATCGTCCTCAATGTCTCGCTGCCTCGTCGCCCTGCTGTATGAAGCGTATCGTGTAATGCTGCTGCTGTCTTCTTGTTATCTCGCTGCCTGTGATCTCGCTGTCAAAGCGGGCGGTGCGTCCTCAACCGGGAGGTATTGGCGATGCAAAAGCAGTCAGAAAGCAAAAAAAATCGAGCCCCGGCGACGAGGCAGAGGGACTCCAAAGCCTCAACAGTCTCGAGGGACGGTGCAGTGGTCCCTTTGGGGTGCTGCGTTTCGTTTCGGGATAACGTTGGGGGGCCGTTTCTCCCAGCCTCCTAAAAACGGGAAGCAACGTAAAGAGCGATGTCGTGCCGTGGAAATCGTCCGACAGGCAGCCAAAAGCCTGGAGAAGGTTGCCTTGCAGTGTCGAATGCGGTCCGAGATGCAGAAACGCAAACAGCAGCTTCTTGCGGTGCGTCTGGGCGGTTGCGTGTTCAATGGCAGATCGAGGCTCGAGGCCGGTTTCTTCGTCGGTCGAGATGCGCAAGACCTGGAGGCCAACAGCCAGCGTTTCAATCGTCGCACAGTGGAGCAGTGGGTCTCCCTCTTGGGTCTTTCTGTGGTCCCTTTCTGGCCTCGATGGCTCGGCTTTGGCTTCTGATTGTCGCTGATGTCGCTGATGTCGTTTCCGCCGTGGTCGTTGTTCGAGGGGGATCTGTCCTCGTAAGGTTTCTTATAGATTTCTCGTGCTTGCTCCTTCCTGCCTTGGCCTTGGCCCGCAGCTGCTACAGAACAGTTGCAACAGCACAGAAAGAGGACAGGGTGTAGGCGGTGAGGCTTGGTGGCAGCCGTTCCAGGGCGAGAGCCTGGAAAAGAACCCCTGGCCCCTCCCCTGGAACGAAAAAAGCAACGCTAGTGCGACTTCCCGGTGCTCTGATTGGCCCAGCGGCTTTGTTGAGGTGCAGAGTTGGGGAGGGGAGGCTGGAGGGATGGACGGGAGACAGCACAAGGTGGGAAGGTGGGACCTGCTCCTCGTTGCGGCTGCCCTGTTGCCCTGTTCTGTTGCTTTTCGGTTCCTTCTGGCTTGTTTTAGCGGGTGTGGCCCCTGTTTTTCCCAAGTGGTTGCAGCCAGATTCTGCGCCGGGAGCTGAAAAAGGTGGTGTTTAGGGCGGGGGAGCTTCGTGCTAAACGTGCTAACGTGCTAAACAGGGCCTGGCCAGGCCAGGAATAAAAATCAGAAAAAGGGGGCAGCTCAGTGGCACGTTTTTTCTGTGCTGCCATCGCGGCTGCCCCTTATCTAAACGCTCCTTCTCTTTTCTGGTCTTTCTGTTTTTGAAGTTTTGTGTAGTTTTTGTGTGTGCGCTCTTGCCGTCCCTTGCGTTACGCCGTACTTATGTTGCCCACAGCTCCTGCCTTTCTGGGCGCGGCTGTAAAATATACCATCACAGCGCGGTTGCCCTCCCACCATCACTCCCTAAGAGAAGTTCCCAAGTTGACTCGTTCCTTCCGCGTCCGTCGCTACTTCCCCGCTCCCCGCTCTCCGGCGGCGCATTTCGCAAGAAGGAGCTGTCCGCGGCCGGCGCGCGGTTGCCCCCTATCTTGCCATTCTCCAGCCGCTATCTAGCCACAAAGGCAACAAGCCTGCTGTATTCGGCATTGCAAGGTCTTGGCGGCAATGGCGTACCACAGCCTGCATGACCGGCGCACAGCGTGGAGAGCATGACAGCGGTGAGAGATCTCTGCCTTCAGCGAAAGACAGCAGTTTGAGCAAGTTGCCTGCTCAAGGCAGAGCTCCACTCGGGAGGATCCTGCTTTCAAACTTCATGATACCGGAAGTGACAGGATGGATAAAGAGGCGAGCAAAAGACACAGGGAAAAGACAGAGAAAAGACAAGGACAAAAGACACGGGGAAAACAGTCAACGACACATCATAACCACGGGCACTACGGTACCGCGCCATGGGTCTGCGGAGCGGGGAAGACTGGCCTGTTTCTTGCGTGCCTGCTCCAGGCCCAATTGTTCTCCAATGAGGTTGCGTTTCGACTGCACGCAGGATTTGGCGACCGTGCATATCGGCATGCATGGTGGCTGCTCCTTTTCTCAACAATTTTGAGCATGTCGTGGCACAGGCAATCCGTCTTTAGGCGTAGATATCTTGACCTGGCCGTATCCGCTGTCTTGCCAGAGTTGTGTTGTTTACTTTGTCGTCCGGCTCTTACACAAAGTCCCTTGAGGCAAAAAGTTCAGAAATGTATCATGTGATAATGGATAAAAATCACATGACCTGATTTGGAAACACGGCCGCGTTAGCGCCTGGCTGCTTCGCCGCTCGCCGCGCCAACCGTCATTAGGCAACTGGGGCGCCTGACGCCCCGTGATTGATCTGATTAACGACGCAGCCTTTTGGTCCGCCAACCCTCACTCACCACCTTGCCACACCCGATTCTTTCTTCCGTCACGGTCATCGACGTTTTCATTTTCTTGTCTCCGGCGTCTCTCTTGTCACGCACAACAACAACGACGACGACGACAACAAGCGCGTGCATCTCTCCTCTCTCGCCCTTTCTCCTCATCGCCAACTTCTTCACGACAACGTTTTGACGACACCTCGACTACAATGACGAGCACGGCCAAGTACAGCCCGGCGGCCGCCGTCGACCCCGACGAGCATCTCGACTACACACAGGCGCCGCCCTCGTACCAGGCGGAGGCCAGCGCGAGCGCGCGCGCCGCCGCCGACGACGACCAGGAACGTCTGTTCTCGGGCGTGCCGCGGCAGAGCAGCGACGGCTATGGCGCCGACCACGACGACAGCGACCTGCCCGACGACTTCAAGTTTGGCGGCTCCGTGGCCGAGGCCACGATCAGCATCCGCAACCAGTTTGTGCGCAAGGTGTACGCCATCCTGACGCTGCAGCTGCTGGCCACGGCCGCGCTGGCGCCGTCAGTTTTGTGAGCGACGGCTACCGCAAGTGGATCCAGTCCCATCCCGCCATGGTCTTTATTTCTGTGAGTTTCCTTTTTTCTTTCTTCCCCCTTCCCCCCCAACGTCTCAACCCGTTGCTAACCGCCTCGCACGGCAGCTCTTTGGTGCCATGGCGTTCCTGGGCCTCACCTACTGGAAGCGCAAGTCGTACCCGGCCAACCTGCTGTTCCTCGGCGCTTCACGCTGCTCGAGGCCTACAGCGTGTCCGTGATCGTCTCATTCTACGATGCCAACATTGTGCTCAACGCCGTTGTCCTCACCGCCGGCATCTTTGTCTTTTTGACCCTTTTTGCCTGCCAGACAAAGTACGACTTCACCTCGTGGATGCCGTATCTCTTTGGCGCGCTCTGGGCCCTGATTCTGTTTGGCTTCATGGCCATGTTCTTCCCCTACAGCTCAACCACCGAGCTGATATACGGCGGCATCACGGCCCTCATTTTCAGCGGCTACATTCTCGTCGACACCCAGATGGTCCTGCGCAAGCACCACGTCGAGGAGGAGATTGCCGCTGCCATCAGCCTGTACCTGGACATTATCAAACCTGTTCCTGGCCATCCTGCGCATCCTCAACAGCCAGCAGAACAACTAAAAGCTGCCGCTGGTGGCGAGCCTTTTGCGGGACGATGAACAAGAGAAGAAGGAAGAAGCAAGAAAGAAAAAGGTAGAAGGGTCGTGGCTCGCCTACTCAACGCCCAACTCAACACGGCTGCTGGAAAACGACAGGGGGCCACAGATGGGCCCCATTAATTGATGGAAGCTGGTGAATGACAGCAAACAGCTTGACCAAGTCGAGTGTTGTGTCTGAAAGGATATTCTTTGTCTGGTATTCTATGTTTTGCGTTTAATTTTTGCCGTTAAAGTCAACCGCGTATCCCCTTGTACTCGCCTCGGTGATCCTTTATGCGTTATCAGTGCTTTTTATTCCGTTCTTACTCTGAGCTTTTGATTAGTATTTTCCCCGCTTCTTTTTATGTACAAGATAGCGGCTCGACCTTATACTGCTTTCGAAATGAAACATTATGCTTTCTCCTACTTATCACTTGTGTTTGCGTTGCTGCACTGACATTTAAAATATGACAGACATTAATAGGCTAAGAAGTATTGAATTGGGGATATCTGCATTAGAAATCTCATAGGAAAGAAAAGCAATAACGCACACTCGGAAAAGGGAATGAGGCAACTAAAAAAAAGTAAGAAACACAAAAAGGGAAAAAAAAAGAGCACGGGCAAAAAGGTCTGGACCTAGTACCTGGCCCGCAAATTAAACGCAAGACAAAAAAATAAACATAAAAACACGAGCAGGCCGGACACGGTGGCTTGGAAGGGAATTAAGGATATGTCCCGCAGGGTCCCCAACCGCCGTTAAGCATCGTCAAGACCAGAAGCGGTTTGCAGTCTAGTCCGAGCAACGCTCTCTTGTCGAAAGCTGCTTCTTTTGTAAGACCCGCCTCTTCGTAACGTTCATATGAATAGCTGCCCCGAAGTGATTCAACCCCAAACATAAAACATGCCGAGAACGGGATATTGTTAGTTTTTGTTCTCTCTTTTGTAAGCCGCAATATCGGATCTCAACGCCGGGTGCTGAAAGTCGCAACGAAAAACGAAACCCTGTCGCCCCTTTTTGGTTCGAATTCGGACGTTAGCCCAGCTGTTTCAGCTGGGCTCCCGACAAACTTCACTTCACTTCCACAGTGGTAGGGCGAGTTTCAGACAGCTTCTAGTTGTCATCGTGCTCGCCGCCGTTGGCCTCGAGGGCGATGCGGCCTGCTGAGCGGCCAACAGCGGCGGCCTCGCGCTGCATGCGAGCCTCGATCTCGCGGAGCTGAGACTCGCGGGCCAGGAGCTCCTGGCGCTTCTCGTTGATCTCGCGCTGGAACCTTAACCTCCGATTTCGCGCAGCTTCTCCTCCTCGCGGCGGAGCTGCTCCTCCTTGAGGCGGACGGACTGGGATGCGAGATCCTCGGGTTCATCGAGCTGTCACTGGATGTTGTTAGTAAACAAGACCCTGCGTGTGAAAAAAAAGGAAAGAAAAAAGGAAAACAGGAAAACAAAAACATACGCTCCGGCACCACCTCGACACTCTTGCTAAGCTTCTCGGTACGGTAGTTTTCGTAGAGGAAATCGTGGGTAATCTCCTTCAGATCGGCCAGATGGCTGTGCAGCAGGGCGGGAGCGGATGGCGAGGAAGTCCGAGTGGCGCGGGTTGTCGACCTCGACGACACCCCATGGGTACTGGCGAGCGCGGACCTTGCGGCCACCAATCTCGATAATGTCCTCGGAGCCAACAATCGCAAAGGGCATCAGGCCTCTCAGCTCGGCGTTCTCCTCGACCGTGTCCTCGTCGTCCTCCTCGATGTCATAGGGGAAGTTGTAGACAGGGATGCGGTAGTGCTCAATGTCCTCCATGACCAGCTTCTTCGATTCGGCGAGCTCAGCGGGGGGTGAGCGAGTCGGCACGGCCAATGACGGGGATGACGTTGACACGGGGGGCAAGGCGCTTCATGAGCTCAATGTCGAGCTCGCGGAGACTGTGGCAGTTGTGTTAGTTAGCAAGACCAGAAGCAGTGAAGACAAAGCACAGCTACAACTACGTCCACAATCAAGGATCGCTGTGCTGTCGTCATTCTCGACTCGAAAACTTACCCGTGACCGGTAGGCGTGATAAAGTAGAGTAGCGCGTGCACACGGTTGTCTCTGAAGCGGGGTTACGCTTGATGCGGGACTCCTCCGCCAGAATGTCATCGTACTGTCTCTCAAGGTGACCAACAATCTCGGAGAAGCTGTAGAGATGAGCACATGTTAGCCAACTGCATGGACCGGATGCCAAGTGCGCGGCGTGCGCAATTGGATGCTGCCTGCTGCAGCGGACGTACCTGGCCTCATTGTCAATCTGGTCGCCGAAGCCGGGGTGTGTCGACAATGGTCAGCGAGATGCGCGTGCCCTCCTCGTCCAGCTCAAGCTCTATGCAGCATAGTTAGCGCGATCCTTTTTGCACCTTGCCGTGCGAGGCAATATCAGGCTGTATGAATGCGTACCGACGGTGACGGGCTTGATCTTGACGCCCTCCTCGACGTGGGCCGAGTTCGGGTCGTCCGACTCCTTGTGCGTCAGGACAGCCTTGTTACAGAGTGTGTTGACAAAGGTGGTCCGCCTATATATACGAGAAACAGCAAATGAGAAAATGTCAGCGGATGGTGCTTCTTGAGACTATCACGAGGCTATCACGAGGCTGCTTGCTGCTTTGCGACAGAGAGCTCGGGAGCTGTTTGCAGCAGATGCGCGGGCCACAACGTACCAGTACCCGAGGCACCGCAGACCATCAGGCAGAACTGAATACCCTTCTTGACATTCTTCTTGCGGCGGATCATCTTCTAAACAAAAGGGCGGAAAGCGGAGGCGTTAGCATGGAAACGAGGCCATTCAGGGGTAATTAAGACGGTGACGGTAGCGGTGGCGATGGTCTAGCCCTCCGGTGGTCCAGCAAACGACAATGTGTAGCAAAACAACGGAGAGCCTCCAAGCAGCCGTCCGAGAGGCCAACGACGGATTGCGGACATACAGCAGGCGACGACATGATGGGCGGACGAAAAGGGGGTGAAGGCGCTGCTTGGCGGGATGTCGAGGTTTTGGTGAAGGCGGGAAAAGAAGAGCTTCGTGAATGCTGGCAGGCGATTGCTCAATGTTTCGACCAAAGGCGAGATGTTTCGTTTCGACCTCGAAGGCGCAGTGGGGAGGGAGTGGAAGGGGAGAAGAAGAGAGAAAGTGGGCAAGAAGTTGTTGTGTTTTGGGTTTTGGTTTCCGTGCAACTTCGAGAAGGGGAACTCAAGAAAGTTCAGGAGGTAGGTACGGATTGGGATACGCTGATTTTAATTTTAAGGAGGCGGTGGCCGTAGAGCAGGAAAGAAGGGGGGGAGGAGAACAACCACAGAAGGGAAGTGGGGAGCCTAGAGGACCTCAAGGTCGCAGCCCAGCCAAATTGAAATAAGGAAGGGACGGTCCAGAAAATTAGGGGCCAGCACGCAGACGGTAATTTCAGAAGGCAGGAACAACCAGCGTGTTGACGACGAGGGACGCGAGGCAGGGGGAAGGCGCGCACTGCCGGTATCGCAATTGGGGAAAGAGCGCCCAACGGTGTCCAGAACCACGCCAACGACGCCTGCTAAGGGCAGTAGCTCGCCGTTGGCTCCTGCCCATCACAACTCTCAAGAGCAAACAACGTGGACCGTGCACGGGACACTGAGCTGCGGCAGCCAGCAAAGCAAAATTCAGGGGGGAAGGCACCACCGACCGGCTTATTTTCACGCATAACCGAAAAGGGGAAAGCGCCAGAAGCCTGAAAAAGGGGGGAAGCCGTTCGTAGTCCTAGGCGGTCAAGCCAGATACTCAGTAAGATACTCAGTCAGTGTACTGAGTACGAAGACCTACGCCGTGTCCTTTTTGACGGGCGGGCTCCCTTTTTCATAGCGCCAGATATGGGAGCGCGAAAGTAGATGCGATGCTTGGGCGGCAGCTGGTGGACAGACCAGCAGAGGTTCGTTCCCCAGGGAGTGGCTTGATAAAGCAACAGGCATTCAACGGCAGTGGGATCTTCAGACCGGCCGTTTGATACAGCCCAAATAGGAAATAGCTGCTATCGGTTGGCCCAAGTGGCGGGCCAGCTGGCAACAGCTGCTTGGCTTGCAAGGCTTGAATGACGGCACCTGCCTCGAGCACATGCGCTAGCAACACAGTGACGCGTGACAGAGCTCTCAGCTCCAGTATGGATGGAATACAACAGTGAATACTCACTAACACCGCCTTCCTGTCCCGCATTCGCATCCTCCCTCGACATCCATCAGCGGTTCGCGCGACTCTTTTTTTTCCGCCAGCGACTCCATGTGTCGCCCTTTCACGACGGCGCACTGCTCTTGTCCAGCCTAGAGCGGAGCATTTTTCGACATGGCTACGATTGATTCGCAGCCACCGAACTCCATTAGGCCACCAATACCCACTTGAAGGAGGGGAAGCCTTTGAATCGAACTGCACCTTCAACTCGCCTTTTACGCAACTGCATCGCACATATTATCGACCTCCTACAGCAGCTTGGACATCTCTCCGCTTGTTTTGTCGTTTTGTCGTTTTAATCCGCCACCGGAGTGTTCCAGGCCGGGCAGCCAGGAGCTGAGGCCTCTTCCCCAGAAATCTTCAACCACATCAGACTC
>JADMNF010000320.1:0-15607 GCA_016097085.2 Sporothrix curviconia
CGGGGTAGGAGGGAAAAACGTCTGAGCAGCGTGATGGCTACTGGTAAGTCAGGAGGGTGACCAACAGGGGAGGATATATGGCGACGCATGCTGACACATGCTGACCTTGCACAGGCGAGCGCCCGCATCTGCCCGCCGACGAGGGCCAGCATCCGCCAGCCGCTCACGACGCGCGCATCCGGCGCTCTGGATCGGCAACATGAACCGCGACGGCGAACACCGCCTACGCCCTGCGCCGGCTCAAGCCCTACTGGGCGCCACCAGCCGCTGTTGCGCCGACGTCTAGCCGCAAGGGCAACGTGCTGCTGGCCGGCGACGCCGCCCACAGCAACAACCCCGTCGGCGGCCTCGGCCTGACAGTGGCATCCGTCGTCGTCGGCAACGCCCTCGTCCGCACCTTCAGGGGCGGCGAGCCCGACGCCGTGCTGACGGCCGCCGTGGCCGCGCGCCGCGGACACCTGGGTCCGCGTCAGCAACCCGTGGGCAGCGAACTTCCGCCGCTGCTGCATCCGCCGAGACCGCCGACGCCGCTGAGCGGGACGCCTTCTTTGGCCGCTCAATAGCGCCGACCCAGAGTTCCTGGCCATGCTTGCAACCACGCCATGCTGCTGCCGGACTCGTTTGAGTCCGCGGCGCCGGCATGATGGGAGACGGTACTGTTGGTGACGCTGGTGGTGGAAGAGTAGACGGAAGACGGAAGAGAAAGACGGAAGACGAGCCGGTGTCCATATTTGGGGTTACTTAACACAATACAGTCGGGCACCAATTCCACTGTACTGGGCAGATCTGCGGGAGGGCTGTGAAGTTCGTCTTGGAAAAGACCTGCTGCTGATCAATGGAAACACGAGCGAGTGTGTAGACATGGTGCTAGTGGTGAATGCCGGAGACGACTGTCTGTGTTGTTCTTGCCGTTTTGGAGAAGTCTCGGCGCAGCTTCCCTTAAAGTAACCCAGCTTCGGTAAAGCCAAGCTAAACTCGGGACGACCGCTCCATGTGATTACCCCAAATCAACGGCTGTATAACCAACACGCTGCTGAAATCAGGTGCTCGTGGGACAGGAGCACAGAGTCAAAGCATGGCATCTAAATAACGTCGACGCGCGAGGTAGCGCGTGTACCTGAAATTCGCAGCGGGCTGGCCGTTTTGAAATTGTTGATCCTTAAATTCACTGTTGCTTTCCTCGTCTGTTGATACTGTAATCACATGTGACTGTATTTGGGCTAAAGTGACAAAAATGGGGCGAGAGAGACACGAAACAATCAGAAGCGAAGAATAAAAGGGAGCTTATAACAACTTTTGTGGAATCCTAGCCTACAGAGCGAGAAACGGAGCAGCGCGCTATCCACTTGTCGACCCATGGGGCTCGACCTATTTGCCGCGCTGCCAGTGGCGGTTCGGCTGGGCCATACCGAGGCATTGTTTGGTCCAGACTGGCAATCTTGGCGGGAAACAATCCGGGGGATAAAAATAAAAATAAAATAAAAATAAAAAATACAAACATGACTGGAGACACACAAGCCGAAAAACGACGACGCAACACCACGACGCGAACGACAACGAACGCAACACGACAAAAACCGGCAAAACACCGCAATCCACAATGGCAAGCAAGCCGAGCGACGCGGACTTCCGCGGCGGTGCGCGCAGACTATTTGAGGCGCTGATGAAGATGCCCGACTACGACGACGGCAGCGCCGGGCCCGTGCTCGTGCGGCTGGCATGGATGAGTTCCTCCAAGCCGCATCGGCTGCACGCCGCCTGCATCCCTCGCTAACTCCGACTCGCAGGCACTCGGCCGCACGTACGATCAAGGAACGGACCGGCGGGTTCGAAGGCGCCGGCACATAGCGACAAGGGACTACCGGCGAGTCGGGCGCCGCATGCGCTAGCGGCGAGGGCGGACGACCCGGCCAAACGCGGGCCTGGAGCACGCGCGGCGCGTTTCTGGAAAGCCGGTCAAGGCCAAGCACCCGTGGATCTCGTACAGCGACCTGTGGACGCGCTGGCGGGCGTGGTGGCGGTCAAGGCCATGGGCGGGCCCGAGGTGCCGTGGCAGGGCGGCCGCACCGACTTTATCGACGAGAGCAAGCTGCCGCCGCGCGGGCGGCTGCCGGACGCCGGCGCAGGGCGCGGACCAACCTGCGGCACATTTTCGGGCGCATGGGCTTCAGCGACCAGGAGATTGTGGCCCTCAGCGGCGCGCACAACCTGGGGCGCTGCCACAGCGACCGCAGCGGCTTCGAGGGCAAATGGGTCAACAACCCGACGCGCTTCTCCAACCAGTACTTTCGGCTGATCCGCACGCTCGTCTGGAAGGAGACGGTGCTGCCCAGCGGCATCCGCCAGTTCACCTACTACGACGAGGACCTCGACGCCGAGCTCATGATGCTGCCGACGGACCTGGCCCTCAACAACGGACCCGGCATTTGCCGCCTGGGTCAAGATCTACGCCGAGGACAAGGACCGCTTCTACGCCGACTTTGCCCGCGTCTTTGCCAAGCTGCTGGAGCTGGGCATCCGGCGCGACGCCGCGGGGCGCATCACCAACACGGACAACAAGCTGGGAGGCTACGTCTCGGCGCCGCCAAAGAAGAGCGACAAGACGAGCGAGAAGACGCGGGCGAGGCTATGAGAGGGAGAGACGGGGCTGTTAGATGGAGACGGACTGTGCGATAGATTGAATAGACCTTTTTTTTCTTTTTTTTTTCTTTTGTAGTTTTTATAGAATTACAAGCGACGTCCTGGAAAGAGGCAGATGCAACGTCTGTGACCGTCTTGACCTGACGTTTGACGCCGATGTCGGCGAATTGGAGATGGTGACATTTGGAGAAGCTTTTGCCTCCAACATGGCAGCGCTCATGCCTGCGTTTCAGCATGTGAAGGGACCCACTTTTCGGCTATCCCTGCCAGCTGCCGCCGCCTGGCAGGACCCACCGAGATCGGCATGTCTCTGCCTCGGCTCTCGGCGGAAGTCTGCCTTTCTACCCCAGCTTGTCTCCCCGTGTTTTGTTTCTCTCCCCATACATCCCCCCGTACATCCCCGTGCATCTCCCCGTGCATCTTCCTCTGCATCTCTCCCCGTGTTTTTAGTTTTATTCTTATCCTCCGTGTCCAGCCATCTCGCCTCGACCTCCGCATCGACAGCCCTCATCGACTTCGTCTCCAACCTCTCCAACATCCCCAACCTCAACTCCGATGCCATCCAACCCCGACTGGGTCAAGGCCCTCCGGCCCGCCGGCCCCCAGGCTCTGAGCTGCTCTCGGCCGAGCGCGCAAAGTCCGACGTCCAACGTTGACGGCCTCGCCGAGCACCTGTTCACGGCCGAGGCCCTGGCGCGCAAGGCGCGGATACTCGACCTGCTCAAGAAGGACCCCGTCTTTGACAAGGCGCAGGACTGCTTCCGCGGCCGCGAGAGCCGCATTGTGGCGGCGCTCGCGCGCGGCAAGCGCCTGCGCCAGCTGGCCGTGCAGCACGGCTGGACGACGGACGAGGAGTACGCGGCCAACGACCTGGTGGGCGAGCCCAACCCTACGGCCTGCACGCGAGCATGTTCCTGGTGACGCTGCGGGAGCAGAGCACGCCGGAGCAGCGGCGGCTGTTTTACGAGCGCGCGGCGCGCTACGAGATTATTGGCTGCTACGCGCAGACGGAGCTGGGCCACGGGTCCAACGTGCGCGGCCTGGAGACGACGGCGACATGGAACCCGAGGACCAGACGTTTACGCTGCACTCGCCGACGCTGACGGCGGCCAAGTGGTGGATCGGCTCGCTGGGCAAGGCGGCCAACCACGCGGTGGTCATGGCGCAGCTGTGCGTGGGCGGCCGGCGCCTGGGGCCGCACCCTTTGTGGTGCAGATCCGCGACATGCAGACGCACGAGCGCTGCCCAACGTGCACGTCGGCGACATTGGGCCCAAGTTTGGCTACAACACCATGGACAACGGCTTCCTGCTCTTCCGCCACCTCAAGGTGCCGCACGTCAGCATGCTGGCGCGCTTCGCCTATGTCGACCCGGCCACCAACAAGTACGTGCGGCCGGCCAGCGCGTCGCTGCTCTACGGCACCATGACCTGGGTGCGCTCCAACATTGTGCTGCAGGCCGGCGGCGTGCTGGCGCGCGGCGGTCGCCATTGCCGTGCGCTACTGCGCCGTGCGCCGCCAGTTCCAGGACCAGGACCGCCCGGCAGCCGACGACGCCGGCGAGACGCAGGTCCTCGACTACACCATGGTGCAGCAGCGCCTGCTGCGCTGCTGGCCGCCACCTTTGCGCTACACTTTGCCGGCCGCGCCATGATCGAGCAGTACCAGGCCAACCAGGCGGAGCAGGCCAAGCAGGCCGAGCAGGCCGCCGACCGGCTTCGCCGACCTGCACGCCACCTCGTGCGCGCTCAAGGCCTACGGCTCCACGCTGGCCGGCGAGGGCCTCGAGGTCTGCCGGCGCGCCTGCGGCGGCCACGGCTACAGCGCGTTTGCGGGCATCGGCGCCTGGTACGCCGACTACCTGCCCACGCTGACGTGGGAGGGCGACAAACTACATGCTGACGCAGCAGGTGGCGCGCTACCTGCTGAAGCAGGCGCGCGCCGTGCAGCTGGCCGGCGGCGACGCCGCGCCGTCGCCCGCCGACAACGACACCACGCGCATCCTCAAGGACTTTTGGCGGCGCCGCGACATGGGCGCCGCCTTTGACGTGCTCGGCTCCGAGCAGGACGTCGTGGCCGCCTTTGCGTGGCGCGTGGCGTTCCTGACCTTTGAGGCGCTGCTGGCGGCACCGCGACGAGGACCGTCAGACGTGGAACGCGCTGCTTGTCGACTTTTGGCGCCTCAGCACCGCGCACGCGCAGTACATGGTGGTCAAGCACTTTTACGAGGCCGTGCACGCGCCGCGCACCGCGCAGGCGCTCGACGCGCCCACCGTGGCCGCGCTGCGCACGCTCTTCCGCCTGCACGCGCTGCACACGCTCGAGACGGGCGCCGCCGAGTTCTTCACCAGCGGCGCCTGCACCGTGCGCCAGATCCAGCTGGCGCGCACGCGCACCGTCATGGACCTGCTGGCCGCCGTGCGCCCGCACGCCGTGCGCCTCGTCGACGCCTGGCACTTTGACGACTGGACGCTGGCCTCGAGCCTCGGCCGCTACGACGGCGACGTCTACACGGACCTCTTCCACCGCGCCAGCGAGCTCAACCCGCTCAACGACGTCGTCTTCGACCCGCGCCCAGACAGCAGCGTGCTGCTGAAGCGCGACGACCGCCGGCCGATTGCGAGCAAGCTGTAGAGCGTTTGCGGGGAGACCCAGGGGGTAGACTGCCATTGTTGTGCATATTGCGCTTGGATTTTTGCATTGCATGAGTGGTTGTTTTCTGATTTGTACTTTTCTTCGTGTCTTTAGAGCATAGACTTCCATCTGGATTCTAGACGGAGGCGACATATATAAACCGTGAGATGCGATCCCTCTTTCACTTGTATTATATATTGCAACGAGTTTTGAGTCAAAATACTGTCATGTATCTTCTTTTTCTAGACAAAGTATGCAACGATCAAACCAACTGCGACACTCTCCTCTGACGCCTGTATGCACTATTGCGGCTTACCGGATCGGTCGTTTAGCCGTTCGGCAGACCAGTTCGGGTCAGTGAAGGGTCTCTTCACACAACGTCCAAATTGTTGTCGCAGCAAAGTTGGACTTTACGTAATCTCGACACGAACTACAGTGTACGAGACGGAGAGTTATCGTGTGACCTGCAGTAAATGTGTTCTGATTGGCCATGTACCACATATCGACCGAAAATGCAGAGCAAGTCCGGAATCATACCCCGCTGGATGATTTGGTCTCACTTCTCCCAACACATGATACACCGCCATGGCGACGCGCATCCTCGTGCAATGCCGTTCTCAGAGCATCCCCGGTGAGCCGGATGAACGGTGCATGACCATGGCGAATTTAATTTTCACCCACAAATGGAACCGTCCGTTTGACAAAGAGCAGGACCGTCTCCGATCGTATGGCCAGTTTTGCTACGGCAACGACCGCGTCTACGTCTTGATAGACAACGGTGCGCTTGACGCCCAGGATGTGGCTACGTCCATGTATCGATGGGACGGAAAAGAGCTGTAAGCACATTTCCTGCTTTGTGGCTGCCTTTACTAATGCCAGCGTAGAATCTCGATGCCGCTCAACCCTACTATCACGAGCTTTCTCCGACGGTACCCGTTTAATGCTACGAGTACCATGTCGCGAGGCTATACCGACGAGGAATACAAGGAAAAGTTTGGCGAAGAGAAGTTCTTCAAGATGATTCTCGGGCGTATTCAGCAGAGGCAGAAGTGGGGACAGAAGCTTTTGTCGTCGGAGGAAGCGTTTCTAAGGGACCATCCAGAGCATGTATCTGGCCGTGGAAATACAGCGTAGCAAGGTCAATGCTGAAGTCATAGGCAATACAGTTCTTGTTCTCTTTTGTCATCAGACGACGTTTTCTGCTGCATGTTGGGCTGTCTTGATCTCTCGCTTTCTGGACACTTTGAATATCAGAAGAAGAAGCCACGTGACCTGCATGTCCGTCTTCTGATCTCAGCCTCAGAAGAGGGTGACACAGCACCCTGTCCGTGCCCGGGCAACCAACCCATTATGGAGCCGCCCGCGACACTACCAGCCTACGACGGCGCAGATGCTGAGCGCGTGTTTGCACGCAGCGCGCGCACTAGCAGCAGGCGCTGGCCCAGGCCACGGCTCAGCCCGAGACGACAGCGCCGGCAGCGCCCGGCAGCCTCAACGTGTCGAGAGTCCTCTTCCGCACGCCGACACTGCCGGACGTCTGCCGCGCGACGCCGACACGATCAGCGGCGCGGCGCTGTGGATGGGCAGCCCACTCCGGCCGTGCGTGCGGCGGACGCTTGCCGGGACCGAGGAGGTCTTTGCGCTGCGGGCGCAGCAACCGCGTTTGCGTGGCAGCGGCGCCGGCAGAGACGCCGTCGTGCTTCTCCCGCTTGGCACGGCACACCACACAATGGCGTCGCGTGGCTGGCGCTCGGCTGGGCGTATGTGCTGAGTGCCAGCCTCGCCGAGCGGCAGGACGTGCGCATTGCGTACTACGGCCATGCCGGCGATGCCGGCGAAACGGACGGCACATGTCGCCGTGAGCAGCCCCACAGTGTCTCTCCCGTACACGACACCGGCCGAGCGGCGGTGGTGGCGCGCCGTCACGGCGCCCGGCGTCGGCTGGGCGTATGTGCTGACGGCGGATGACGCCGTGGGCCGTCGACGTGGCGGAGGAGGGCCTCGGGCTGGCCATCGCCGCCGGAGACGCAGACGCAGCCGCGGCGACAACGCCACCCACGGCACGGCCGGTTCGCGCACTACCTCGCCCGCCTGTGCGCCTTCTTCGGCCTCGGCAGCCAGAGCGCCGCCGCGCTGGCCGCCGTGCTCACATTTCCGCTGCAATGCCCCGAGACACGTGCGCGATGTGGCCTCCATCTGCTTGCCACGGCCCCGGCTGGGCGCCGGCCGTGGCTGTGTTGACGACGACGACGACGACGACGACCTCCCCCCGAGTTTGCCCACCTCAGCTACTACAGCTAAGTATAGAAAGGCGGAAAAACATCAATGAGAATTGCCTTTTCAAAGAGGTGCACCTGTGCCGTCCCTGCTCCAACCTGCGTAGCGGGTGTGCTCTCCTGTGCTCTCCTGCGTAATTTTCCCATAAGAGCGGCCGACTAAATATGAATAGCATTGGCTAGCGCCACCACGCCTATTGACGCCAAACAGACAGGACTCCTGTAAGGTTGTCATTGCTGTGGGTTGGCTGACTGAGGCCACAAAGTTCACGTCTGTTGCAGGGCGTCACATTTACACCAAAATCTTATTGTGATTGAACAATGGAAGATGTTTTTAACTCCCAAAGCACGATGAGCTCTTCCCCACGATGTTGATTCAAGGTCCATGAGCTTGTACTATGGGTAGTCGTATACTGTAAGTAAATTTTCGTTTTCGATCGTTTCTCTCCCTGCTTCATCCGTCTTCCCATCGCAGTCTACGCCCGTTTCCTCTGCATCCGCAAAATCACGCCCACAACCATGGAATCGATTGTAGTATCATCCGCTGAAGCCGAGACAGGCGACGCAACAAAGAGAAAAGCCCTAAAACAAACTACAACACGAGCAGCGACGCCCAACGCAGCGCGAACATGACCCCAGCGACCAGCACCTTGGCCTCCCCAGTGTGTCCAAGAAGACGACCGAGGAGCCAGAAGGCGACGACACCCATGCCCTTGTGCAGACACGACCTTTAGTCGCACATCAGCCCTCTTCCAACAGCTAGAGCGTGACGCTGAGGCTGGCAATGGCCAGTTCGACGGCCTTGTCGTGGCAACGTCTCGCCCGCCGATTTCCGCCGCATCGAGAATGTGCGTGACAAGCGCCACCCAGAGTACCGGCTCTTTTTCCTGGACGACATTTCCTGTGCCATCATCACTGTCCCAAGCGGACCACATGAAACCGGCCACAGCCGTATGCTCAGCTTTATAGACCGTGCCGTTTACGACATGGGAGGAGGGCTGGACGATTCATGGAGGTCTTTCCAAGCTACGAGATTTCAGCCAACCAGTGGCGGAGCCTCCAGCGGCGAGGGCGACGGCGCTGCTGGGCCTCGCCGAGGAAACAGCGACGGCACGACCAAGTGGCCGACGCTCGTTTTTGGAGGTCGGAGTCAGCCAGCCAATGACTTCTCTGCGCACCAAATGCACGTGGTGGTTCGCCGCATCTAACTTCCGTATGAAGGTTGTTGTTCTGGTGAAGATGACCATATCTCGGGCGGAAATTACCATTGAAAAATGGACAGCCAGGCCCGAGTTCGTTGGCCAGAACCATTGACGCCCTGGAGCGACGACGACGCGCGCGTGCCATTCAGGAGCCTGCATGCCGCCAGCAGCAGATGGTCATTTCGTGGGCCGGGCCCGCGCCCATTTTGCAGACACCCAGCGACGATCGGGCGGCTGAACTTTTCGCTGTCACAGGCACACCCCTGATACTAGGGTTTGAAGAGCTGTTTCTCCGGCCGCCTGTCCAAGCTAACGGAGAGCATGACATCATAATTTCGGCTTCGATGTTGCAGGATGTGGCTTCGCGTATGTGGGAGGATGTGCTTTGAAGACGAGACGGGATGGCTTCGGACGGCTGTTATTGTCGGGCGTTCTGGTCAGACGCCGCCGACGACAGCGGGTTGTCGGGCGTTCTGGTCAGACGCCACCCGACGACAGCGGATCACATCCGTTGGGGCTAGTTAGATCCGATCGGTTTATCCATCGGATAGAATCGAATGCAAGCATGTTTCTCTCATCATATTGACACGTAGACGTGACACCTGCCCCTCCTTAAACTTTACTATTATCACAAGAAAATAACGAAAGTGGCGCCGACACTACGGGTAACTCGGTATAAGTGGCGACGTTATTCATCATGGTACTCCTTTAACTGCATCACTGCCAAACGCTCCGGGTCGCGTGTTCCTGCTTCTCCCTCTTATCCCACGCCGATCGAATGGTCAACTGCCAAAAAGAGTTCCTGTGACGTGCGCCTCCGGGCCGTCCCACAGGTTGTACATCATCGATCGGTTCTTTAGGGTATGGAGACGGTCTTCGAGAGCGTATGACGGGGTTTGGCCATGCTGCCTCTAGGGATGGGCTGTCTGCTGTTGCTGCTGCTGCGGGCGTGCGCCTAGCCATCTTTCTGGCCAGCAAGTTCGCGCGCTCCCTTTGTAGGGATGTTGGTGTACAGGCGGCGACGAGGAACTTTTTGGTTGTGACCAGGCACCGTCTTGTGGCCGCGATAATGTCGGTCACCGTCAGCGCCATGATGACGAGCGGGATGGAGATGCCGAGGCCGATGCCAAAGGTGTACTTGGCGACGTACGGCAGCGGCAGCGGTTGCTCCAGACGTCCATGTTGATGGTGAAGAGGGTGGCCATGAAGGACATGGGCAAAAAGACGATGGTGACGACGGTGAAGACGAGGATGGCCTGGCCCTGCTTGGAGGCAGTGACGGCCTGGTCGCGCGCAAATTTGGCCTCGAGCGCGTTGGACTGCATCTGCTTGAGCTCGAGCAGCGACCGCAGGCCCGTGTAGACGTTCTCGGCGCGCCGGTCCATGCGCTGCAGGTCGCGCTGGCGCGTGACGATCTGCCGCTGCAGCGCCTGCCACTGGCGCTGGAGCTGCGCGGCGAGGCTGTTTTGGGCGGGTGTGGTCATAGCCACAACCTCACCATCCTGGTACAGCTCCTCGGCCACGGCGGCGTTCGAGCGTCTCGAGCAGAGCCGTCTGCATGCCGAGGATGACCTCAATGATGTTGAGCTCGTCGCGGATGTCGTTAATCTCGTTGAGCATCGACGACTCGTCACCCAGCTCCAGCAGCGAGTCGAGCACGTTGTCGTCGTTGGCCTGCTCCCCCGGAGGGGTCTGCGCGCGGCCCGACCGCGCGGTCTCGCGGCGTAGGCGACGGTCGTGGAGCCATCGCCTGGACTGCTCGGTCGCTAGGCTGAAGTTTTGCAAGAGCACGGTCTGGCGGCCAACGATCGACCCGATAAAGTTTTCGAACATGCTCAGAAACTCATAGTCCTGGTCGACGCGGGCGCGGTCAAAGGCATTGCAGCACTGGCTGAAGATGATGGCTGCAAGATTGTAGACGGACACAATGCCTTGGTCGACATTAATGGCCTCAATGATACCATTAAGTACATTCAAGGGGTCCTGCTTTGGCTGCTCCCAGCGCTCTGCGAAGCACGTGATGACGATATCTGGAGGATTGTGAGCTTCTGGTTTTCCGTGTCTTGGAAAAGGTTGCAGACCCTATTCCTTTTTTTGAATCTCTTGAGAAACTCACCTTTTCCAAGCACCCACAGCCACAGCTGGTTGACCATCAGCAGCTTGTTCTCGAGGTTGTGCTTCCTGCAGTACTGCAAGACAACACCTGATGTCCTTGTCCCGGTTAAAAACGATCTTTATAAACGAGTAAAGAGTAGCTATGTCGAGGGTTCTGCGACATAGACGGCCGCTCGCGTTATACGTAGGCCGGCGAGAAGATTAACGTTTTAGTGAAACTGAGTGGCTGAGCTGAGCAATTCTGGTTTGCGGGCTCTACAAAGCGTCAAATAAACGTTTTTACTATTTTCCGACGTTGCTTACTAGTTCGTAATGAAGAAAAGGCATTTATATAGACAATTAGATAATTAACAACTAGACACGAACAACTAAGCAACAAATATAACATAAATATTATCGACTCACAAAAAGAACCAAACTCCCCCCGGTACGCAGGACGGCTGGCCGGCACCGATCGTTCTAAGCGCTTTTTTCGGACTTCTTAACGCGGCCCCCTCCGCCTTGGGCTGCCCGGCAGCATCGCTACTGTCGATCACGATTACGGGCGGATGGTCAAAGCGCTCTAAGTCCGGGTTCGGGCCCGGGCCTGGAGCTTCTGCCTGCCTCGCCTGCCTCGCCTGCCTGGGTCGGCCACGTCAGGCCGCGGAGGCACGATGCGCTGACAGAACGGCCGCATGGCATGGTCGTGAGGCAATGGCCCATGTTGTTTCTGTTCGAAGCATGCGTTGAGGGCCTGGAACGTCTCGATATTGCGGTAGCCCCCTTCGGCAAAACCATTTCTGCAAAAGAGCCTGTGGACGCGTCAGCGCTGACGAGCGGAGTGTGAAAGAACGGAGAGAGAACGGTTATGGAGCTTACCTCAGCCCAAGCAAGTCGGGTTTGTATTTCACGTTTTTGGGCAATAGCGGGACGGTGGGTTTATTCGCATCCGCATTCCAGCCGTAGAGAAGGCTGTACACCGAGTGCTTGAGGACGAGCCGCTTTTTGCCGTGCCGAAAAGAGCCAAAATCCACGACCGTCGCCTCGAAGCCCTTGCATGCGAGGCGCGCGGCGTCTGACAGCATATCTTGGACGGCCTGATTTGGCGACAAGAGACTGATGACTTCCAGATGCTGCTTCTCGGCCGCGCAAATCAAGGGCGTTCGGTTGGCATTATCCATGACGTCTATCTTCGTCGCGGGGTGTTCCAGCAAGAGCTTGACAACGTCCGCATGGCCATGTATCGCGGCCCAGTGCAGCGGCGCCATACCGTTGGGCAGCTGCGCATTGGCATCGGCGCCCGCGACCAAGAGCTGGCGGGCAATGTCCACATAGCCGCTCCGCGCCGCAATGTGGAGGGCCGTCCAGCCGCCGTCACCAACATCGCACGCATCAGCATTCTTCTCGAGCAAATAGCGAACCATGTCCACGCGGCCTTTCTCGGCGGCAAGATACAGTGCCGTCATACCCCGAGGGTTTGTCGCCGACATGTTCACCGCCCGTCTGACCTCGCCATCCAGCAGCAACTTTGCGGCCGCCATGTTGCCATTCGCCGCCACCCAGTGCAGCGCTGTGCGGCCGATGTCGTCGTGCGCGTTGATGTCGGCCCCCTTGTCGAGCAGCATCTGGAGCGTCCGCGCATGCCACACGCTGGCCTTCTCCATGGCGGCGTACAGCAGCGGCGTCCGCCCCTCGTGGTCACGCGCGCTGGCGTCCGCGCCTGCACTGAGCAGGGCGCGGACCATGATCTCCTGGCCGTGTAGAAACGCGAGGAAGAGCGCCGTGCAGCTTGGTCGCGCTGGCCGGCGGCCAGTCCCGGGTCTGGGCACCCCCCTGTCTTCAAAACACTCGGACCATGGCTATTACTTCCGGCCTTCGAGCGGCCTGAAGAGCGGCGAGACCTCGCTTGCCAAGAACGGCTCCATCTCGGCGCCCCATGCGATGAGCCGGTGCACGACCCCGGAGGGCACCCTTGGTGGCAGCTTTCTGCAGCGCCTGACGCAGCACGGAGCGTTCCACAGGTGTCGTCCAATCTGGCCTGCCGGCATAGATCTGCTCCAGCCGTGTCCGGTCGCCGCGTGCAGCGGCGACGATGAGTTGCAAGTGGTCCACATCCAGAGTGTCGCTTGCGACGCTAGCCATTGTCGAGACAGTGAGGGGAGATGAGTGGTCGGTAACGGCGTGTAAGAGGAGAAGCTCTTTAGAAGGGAAAAGGAGCTCTGGTGTTCTCGCTTTTGGGTTTTTCGAGGGTTTAGGCTCACCGCACGGGAGAAAGACAAGGGGGCTTTTGTGGGTATGGGTCGGCCCAGGTCGCTCACCTGCAATGCGACGGGATGCCTGTTCGTCTTCCCGGCCCTGACTGGGTAGTTATTTTGAGGCTCTTGTTTACTGGCGAATATCACAGCGCGAGCAAAGGGGAGGCGAACCGTCGGGCTTAAGGGCAGAGGGTTTGCCCGCATCCAAAATCGGCAAGAAGAATGAGTATGGCGTAAAAGAGGTACGCTGTGTTAAGATTAAACAATATACGATGCTTACACATGTTACTAATGTTTTTAACTTCGTTAGTCGGAAAATAACCGCCGGTAAGGCTTTGGGCAGGTGCCCCTCTTTGAGCGTAACCGCTGCTTCACGGGCCCGACTCCCGACGAGCTTAAAACCGTCCGCCGGCAACTTTTTCACGCAGCACCGCACCGCTGCATCCCCGGGTGGGGACGACAAGGAAGCCAGACATTAAGCATGGACAACGCCGGACGGACATTTGGCAGTGTGGGTGTCGCGCGGGCCGCCGGACCCGGGGCAGACGGCGTCTAAAGGAGAAACCACGTGTCCCACTCCCAGTCACCCCGTACGCGCAGCAATGAGCCTGGCGTCACAAGCCTATCAGCAGCCCACGAGTGTCTCGTCGAGCTGACCCGACGTCGGCGCTAGCAGACAGTAAAAGAACTCTTTGCGCGCAACTGCGTTGTCAGCAAGACTGTTTACGTACACATGGTAAGCTTTCCAGCCCCACCGATAATACGTACGTACGCCGAATAACTTAGCACCAAGGCGTGCACCAATGGCGTGTGGCACCAGAGTGTAGCTGTCATGTAAATGGTAAGCTATGCTCTTTTCTCCTCTGCCGTTGTCTTTCCATAGTCTAGATTCATCTCAGCGGTTCGCATTTACCCTTCAATCATCTAGACCTACCTTGTGTCCGTGAGCCCACCTTTGCAACTCACGTGCGAGTTGCCCGGGCCCTTTGCCCAAGCCGCTCCTTCTTCCCTCTGCATGTTGCGATCCTGAGCCTATGCAAGTAAGATATCTTAAGTACCACATAACGCTTAGTCAGGGTAACGTGTACCCGCACGTGACTACCCTTTAAACCGTTTGTCGTTATGGCATCCAGATCCACAGTCCTGAACATTGATTTTGGTGCAGGTTTGCTCATCACTGGCATCAGAAGCCGCGTCCCTGCGAGTATATAGACTCTCGCACACAATTTTTGTGTGTCATATTACACAGAAGGACAAGCTTTTATATAGCCTCATAAATCGGGATGACGTACAGGATCACAGGAAGGCCAGAACACACTTAATTCAACACCTATTCAACACCTATCTCCATCAGCGAGGTGATCCACATGAATAAAATGAGCTTGAAGGACTCACTGCAAGTAGCTGTACATGGATTTACTACTTTGAGAAACTAACCATACTAATACACGGTTTCTAATGACGTACTTCGCACTCCGGACTAGCCTATTCAGGAACCCTACGAGGACACTTACAAGTTTTATGGAGAGCACTCGTATTGTTCCTATTCATCGTGCTCAGTGCTCACAATAGACTCACTCGTCTGCTACATATCATATTTTGTAAGTGATCAACCTTTATTCGTCTTTATTTCTTGCTCTCTTCCTTTACCCTTGATTTTCTTACTTTCTGTTCCGCAAACCCTTTTACTTTCTCGTCTTCCATCTCCTGATTTGATTTTCAGCTTCTTTTACCTATGCGCCTATCCGCCTCTCCATCATCCGCATTTCAGCAACAAAAGATGGCAGACGCTATGCACCCGCGTCTCGCGGAAGACGCAGGGACACCATGCTTTGGCGGAGAAGGCCTCGGTTTCCCCCATTGCGAACATTTTCGCTAATGATGATGCAGACAGCCACAGGTGGTCTACAAACAGCGAGGCTGCGACCACAACAGCGGCGACAATGACGACAACAGCAACAACCGCCACGTCCGTTCCGGCCTCTGTAGCCAGTCTCGACAACTACTCTGCACTGGCCCCCCAGGTCCACTTCAATGGTGTCGCCACGCTTTTCAAGACGCTGGCCGCTCTGCCGGCCGACTGTGACGGTCTTGAGGTCGGCAATGTATCCACAAAAGCTTTCCAAGACATCGATGCCGAGCGTGACCGGAGACACCGGCGCCTGCGGCTCATGTTTCTTCCCAACACGGGCTGCGCATCATCACAATTCCGACTCTGCATCACGAACGTGCACACATGGGCCTCTACGCGCAGGTGAGCCGGACAGTGGAAGACATGCTCCCGCCGTGTGAATAGAATCATTTTGGCGCCGCGACGCTTCCCACGTCGGGAGGCAACGCCGGAAGCGGGGAAGGAGACTCGGGGGGTGGGCCGCTGATACGCGGCGATGGCAGTCAAGTGCCCTGGCCCACGTTCGTGATTGAGTCGGGCGTCACGCAATCGCTTTCCTCTCTACGCGTCAAAGCACGGTGGTGGTTCGAGGCATCCGCCTACAGGGTTAAGGTTT
>JADMNF010000321.1:0-15493 GCA_016097085.2 Sporothrix curviconia
GTAAATTTTGAACAGGTCGGTAACAAGAGAGTTGAAGTTGACATATGCGTCGGCAAAGTAGTAAAACGTGAGCTTCTTCCAGTCCCTAGCATGCTGTTAGTAGTTTGTCCTTCGGAAAACCAAATGGCCGAGAGCATCCAATTGAATGCCGGACGACTTACATTTGGAACTCGGCGTCAAGGATCTCCATGTTAAGGCCGTGTTCCTTGACCTTTTGCATGCACACGCGTTTCGCCTTGGCTTCATTTCCTTCCTTGTCCCGCAAGGCGTGAATCTCGTGGTTCTGGGCCAGGCGCTTGATGAGCTTGGGTTTGAGTTCGCCGCATTCGGCTCTTGAATATGGTGCTGTCCGGCGGACCCATGCCTCCAATGGCGCTCCCTTGAAGACCAGAGGACGAGGCCATGAGCCCTGCACCTGCACCCTCTTGAGCGGCAGCAGCATTCTGGGAGTACATCATCAGCCACTTGTACTGTTCCTCAGCATAGTGTTCTTTGAGTCTGCGTGCTTCGACCCAGTCCACATTGTCCACAGCAACCGTTCCCAAGTCAGTACCGCGGTCGCCTCCACGATGACGAGATCGCCTGGCTTGACCGTGAGACAGTACTCTCTTGGATGTAAAAGACATCGGCCCGGGCACATTTGAAGAGGACAATATAAGCGGGGTCGACCGGTTTGGCTGTGACAATCCGTACATGCCCGTTGAGCGGCGATGTCGGACGCACAGCGAACGCGCGGCGCATGGAGGCCATAAGAAGAAGGGTATGCACTTCCTGCTGCCGTAGGGGGAAGTGGCAGCTGGCCCATCTGTGTCTGCTGTTGTTGCTGTAGCATTTGTTGGGGGCTGATTTGAGCACCTCCAGGCGTGACGCCAGATCCATTTGCGCCATACATGGACTGTGCCGCAGCGGCAGACTTGGCCGCAAAGCTGTGTGCATCGCCAAAGGGAGACGTGAACTCGATGCACCCGATTGTTGAGGATCCTGAGAGTTTCCTTCGTGCGCCAGAACAACCTCGCTGATGGAACTAATTGAGGCCTGGCGCGTGGGAATGTCGGCAAAGGAGTGGCGGCGGCTCGGAGAGATGTCGGCAAAGCCAGCAGGGTTTGTTTGCCAAAAGGCCTCTTCACACTCTCTAGCTTGCGGTCTCGACAGAAAAGGGGGACCGGAAGGAGCGGGAGCAGCAAAACTCGCTCATTCTGCGAATATTTGACCTTTTGGCAGCGGCAGAAAATCTCCATCGTTGATCTCATCCAGCTCATCAATAGCATAGTCGGAAGATTCTTCGGGACAGAGTCCTGCAGTCCGTAGCCATTGTCCATGCGGTAGGTAGCGCCAGTGGAACGCCCGCGGGCGAATGCGGTTATGGTACTGCTGGCTCGCATGTTGCCGAAGCATGGCATTCTCACGAGTCAACATTTCGATTGTCTTGGCTTCTGCGGAGAGGTGCTGGCTGCCTTGCAGCGAGTCGTTTGTGCTCTCAATCATCGTCGTCGTCAACTTCCTTCACTTCCCCCAGCATACCCCCATCATTGGACATTTCGCTGAGCATGCTAGGCCGCGATGGACGATGTTGTAGACCAGCAATGGGCCGAGAGCGTGAGCCACCGAGCAGAGAGGAGCCTGCGAGGCCAGTTGTGAGAGACGGTGACGTTGTCGAACCCGTCAAGGTGTTGGCGTCAGGCTCTAGTTGACCAACAGAGTACGACTGCGACCGGTACGTCTTGGGTGTGGGATGAAGTGGAATGGCAAATGGGATTTGCGATGTGGTGCCGAGGCCGTCCCGTACCGACGGTGAAGTTTGAGGAGGGTAGTTCTCTGAGCCAGCGCTACCAAAGAACGAGCGCCTGCCGAACCGGGTGGGATTGCAGACGTGGAGACGGCAGCACCTCAGACAGCCTCGAGGGCGGTCTTTGCGCTCTGTATTCCACATGGCTAGTGCCCCATGGAAAGGTAGTAGACGTATTAGAGTGAGCGCGGCTAAGGGCAGCGACAGGAGACGCAAGCGTGTGCGCCCCAAGTAGCAGAAGCACCGGAGACTGCACCAGCTCCGGTGTTTGCATCAATGGACGGGGTGCTCGGGTGAGACGCGGTAGGCGACATGGATGTGCTGTTGAACGACTCGTTTTCTCGGTCGGACGAGGCCCTGGCTGGTATCGTTGAGCCACGAGGCGCGGCGAACAGGTTTTGGTGGCAGCGATTGCGGTTGCGTCTGCGCTGCGTCGGAGTCTGAGACTGAGACTGAGATGGGCCTGTGAAAGGGGTTGTTGGCTTTGGCTCGTGTGTGTGGAGGCAGACGGAGCTACAGCTGTAGCTGCTGCAGTGGCTGCTGTATGGTTCAGTTGGCTTGGGCGGCTACTCAAGTCGGTCTCTTCATCTGAGCTAGCGAGAGCCTCCGAATCGGGGGTAGACCGGCGATTAAACTTGTCCAGCAAATCGCTTGGCTACCTGCAGCTGCAGTCCGCTTTGCCCAGCTTGGGGGGTGGGCAGATTTAAATCCGCGCTCATCATCCGTGAGATACCTTGTTGTCAAAGGCTTTTGGGCGCGAGATTGTCAGACCCGTCTGCGCCACATTCAAATGCCGTTCCGGTTGACGAGACGTAACGGCTTTGGCGTGCGAGGGTGGAGAGACGGCAGGAAAGCAAAGCTCGACAGAGGGTTAAAGACTCTTTTTTTCTTTTCGTAAGAAAAAATCCCGCGGGCTGGTGCTGTTCAGTGCCTTTTTTTTCTTTCCTTTTTGTTGACTGCCGAGACAGTGGTTGCGCGGTGGATCGCAGTGGCGTGATACGTGATGTCGTCGTCCGCGTGCGTGTCTGAAACGGCTGGACTGTGGGGTGCCCAACGTTTCTGTTGTGTCTCTCGACTTTGCAGGAACTTGGATCACAACGCAAGTCGTGATGATTTTTGGCCGAAACGACGAAGACTGGTGAATGTGGCACGTGACGGAAAGCTGTTGCTGAGGTGGCGGGAGTTCGTGAAGGGAGCTATGTGAACTTGAAGGAGTTGAAATTCCGACGCAGAGAGAAAAATGCACAACTCAATCCGCAGAGTGTTTAGTGGGATGCGTCAGGATGCAAGTCGGAAAGACGAAAAGAGAGTTAATAGAAAAAAAGGTGAAGAAAAGAGAAAAGGGAAAATTTTAATGGGTAAGCGGCGAGTCGACGCGACTGCATACGATTGGTTAGCCTCGTGACGCAAGTGAGGAGAAGGGGGTGTTCTGGCCTTGTAAGCTTTCTATCCTTCCCATATATTTTCCCACGAGGGACAACACGAAAAGGGATGGCAGTGCGGGCAGTTGCAGGTCAGTGTGAGCGATTCTGTCTTAAGGAGGGGTTCCCGGCCTACCAGCCCAACGAAATTTGGCGGTGAGCTCGAAAATGAAGAGAAACAGTTTTTTTCTTTCTTTCTTTTCTTCCGTGCGAAGGACAAAGGCAGAAGACGGCAAAAGCTCAGACAAACAAGCCTACAAAGGAAAACGAGGCCGTAGTCAAGAAAGCTAGAAAACAGGAAGGCAGAGGGCACTCTTTTGTCTTTGCGGCCTTCTGACCTGGTCAGGAGCGAAAAGAAGCAGAGTGAAGAGTGGATCAGCTCCGTCCTCGTACATGCAAGTGCTCCTCAATCCAGGAGACACAAGCCCGCCAATGCGAGAGACAAAGGTTGCAGTCCCTGTAAAAGGGAGGAGCTTCCGGTTGTCGACAAGGGTAGTACCGTAGGGAAATGAGGAAATGCAAACGGCGGGCGCGCGTGGGAAGAGCGCAAACTAATAAAGAGGAGGATCCAAAATGTGGAGAGCGGTAGCTTACCTTGGGGAAGAAAGTGGGCAGAACAGCACCGAGGATTTCTCCTCTATTTTTTCGCACAACGGCGCGCACAGCGGGCCGGCGTGGACCTCCTACGAGTAGTTGGTCCTGCGATGCGTCGTGCGTGAAGTATCTCAACGGGCGGAGTAAGGCCAAGCACTCATAGCTAGATCGAAGACGGCCGGTGGAAGAAGAAAATGGAGCGTGTTCGAGAGGGCCCGAGAGACGTGGCAATGGACAACTTGCGTGGAAGTCGGGTTGATGAGCGGGGAGGGCAGAGAGACAAGAAGGAATTTGTAGTATCTTAGTTTTTGGTTGTCGACAAGGGGCCAGGAGCGGTTTTGGTGGAGAATGGCAAATGGCTAAAAGAGGGGGAAAGCAGGATGGCGAGAGGCGAAGGAGCAAGCAACAAAGCAAGAAGAGGAGGAGAGAAGAAAGACGGCACAAAGAAGCCAGCCGCCGAGGATTTGGCCAGTTGTGTGTAGAGGGAAAACGGCGGCGGTCTCAACGGCGGTCTCAACGGGCAGAGAAGGGAGGGCGATCGTTTAGAACGGAGACCGGGGCGCTGGAAGGGAGAGGAAGGAAAGGTGGGCAAACACACGCGGCCCAATTGCTGTAGGGACGCACGGTGGGTGCTTCTGGTTCCAGAGTCCAGGGCGAGAGTGCGGGAATGTGAGAATGCAGACAGGGTGAGGAAGACAGGGTGAGGGATGCAAAATGCAAGACAGGAAAGGGAATAAGGAAAGATGGAGACACAAAAAAGAAAGAGTCGAAAAGTCGACAGGCAAGCTGACCAGGTTAGATACAGGTGGGCGAGAAAAGGGGAGACAATAATCAGGTAGCCGGGGAGGGAAAGAATGGGAGGAAACAATGCAGAGCAGTGTGTATAAAAGCTTAGACGGCACCAGGAGCAATGGGGGAGAAGAATTGTCGAATAATATTCTTTTCCTGTTTTCAACCTTTAAGTCGAGAGATGCGAAGAAAGGGGTCCTGCATGGAAGGGTTAGTCGGAGAAGAGCAAAGGTGCAAAGACGTCCGGAGTAGAGGGGCGTGAAGGGACCAAGGGCGTGTACAGGTTTTGCTTTGGGAGACAAGGAGTGCATCTATGATATGTATTGTAATAATACTTCGTCCTGATAGGAGAAAGGCAGAAAGTGCGACAAGGGAACTGACTGTGCGTGGCCTGGCCTTTGTGCGCGGCCCATTGTAAAGCCAGTGCTCTGTGGAGGATATGCAGTGCAGCCTTGGTGGTGGGCTTGCTGGTAGTTACGGAGACGTTTCTTGGAATTGTCGAGGCGTGCGAGATAAAAGCTCGCGAGAAGAGGAGACGCAAGTTTTTTGAAAAGGAGAGGAGAATGGGAAATGAGAATTGGAAAAGAGGGGAGGAGCAGATGAGAAAGGCAAGAGAGAGTGGGAAGAAGAGAAGAGGAAGAGGGGGGAAGAGCTAAGTCTTCTACGACACAGAAGCAGCGACAACAACGCAGAAACGGCCTGTGAACGGGCAACGGCGAGGGGGCAAGACAGGAAAGAGCTTCTGTGGGGACGGAGGGCTTGTGACAGGCAATTGGAAAGTGCGAAAAAGCGGAAGGCGCATGTTGGAAAGAGCAGGTGGGCGCGGCCATGCAGCACTACGAGCATCTAGTAGATTTAGCGGCGGCAGTAGTGGCATCGCGGGCAACGCATGGAAAGAGGGGGGAGTGGGTGACTTGCATAGGTGTCTGCAAGGTGTGCTTACATACCCCGTACTGCGGTACTATGCGCTGTGACTCGCTTCCTCTATTACTGGTATTGCTGGTATTGTCTATCGACTTGCACAGCAGGCACGAACGACGGTCCTCCGTACCTTAACCGTTGAGCGCCAGCTTAGGAAGGAGCGACCGGCAAAGCGGGTTGCCAGCGACGAACGCAAGGTCACGAGGGAACAAGGCCTCTCCCAGCCCCTGAAGCTTCCCAGAGTTTCTTCTTCCCCAGACTCGTGCTCCTACAATCGCCCTTCCATCGCGCATTCAAGCTCAGGGCAGTACCGACATCGATCCAACATCTCGCCTCCTTCCCCTCTCATATCATTTTTGACCAGGAAAGATGGTCTGTTGGCTGTGGTCCCAGGCTGGCCACTAGTGCTAGACCGTTTCTTCTACTACAAGTATGAATCTTGATCTCTCCTGCTCTGTCTGTTCTGTAATTACAAGCTCCTGCCTCTTTCTCGCTTCCTTCCTTTTGTGTCTCCCCTGCTGCCAATCCCCCAGACAAAATACAAAAAGAGAAAAGATGGCCGCTAGTGCGACTTTCGCGCCTTCCAGTGCGGAGAAAATAGCGTGCTTTTTTGGGTTTGCTACCGTCCACTGAATATTCTATGCAGAACCGCCCCCAGAGCTAAGAACAAGGCCTCCGCGATAAACTGGGGTAGGGAGGGGGCTCGAGTGGTCGCTCCAGGACAAAGAGTTCTCGAATGGCACCAAGCCCATACGCCACAGTGACGCCAAAGACGGTTTTCGATTCTTACAAAGTATCACTTTTTTACTCGGGGATAATGAGGCAAGAACGGAGAACACGGTGGGGCAAAGTCTCAAGACGCAAGAGCGAGTGGGATGAGTTTGGAAAAGAGGCAAGAGTAGCTACCACGTAGGGAAGGGAGTACCTTGTACGGAGTACTCCGTACACAAGGCTCCAACGAATACTTGTACAGCGAGTGGTACAAGGCCAGCTAAACATGACCCAACCAAAGCCAACTAACCGGTCCTCACCCCAACGCGCAAAAAGGCACGAGACTCTCCAGATCTGCAAAAGGGGGTTCGACGGGGCGGGCTATGACCTGGCTGCCAGGGATATGTCCTATGTGAGGTCTGTGGCCAGGCCTCTGGTATGGCCCGTTGGTGAAAGGCAGGGAGGACAAGGCCTGGCGGCTGGCAACCCTACCAACCGACCTCGATGTCTGTTAGCGCCTGCCGTGGGCGGCACAGGGCGAGATAAGATACCGCCACAGACCAATAAAGAGGGCAAGAGCAGACAATAATAGCAAGCATGCGCCAAGGCCTGTCTGTAAGTGAGGCCCAGTACCAATTGCACTCCTCGTCCGAGTGAGCGGGACTGAATTGGCGACATGGCAATACGATACCGCTCCTCCATATGCATCTTGCGGAGTACGGAGCACCTCTTTAATGTGTCACGGTAGACGTAGATAGGAGGAGGTCAGGACGCGGGCACAGGAGCACGAACAGTCTCCCGCCACCAACCCCTGTACTCTGCAATTTTAATCAACTATGTCCCTTCTTTTTGGTCAGTATGTAAGATACATGTACATGTAGTACATGTAGTACATATATGTAATGAACGTGGATGAAATAAACTGGGTGATTGCCCATGGCCCCGGCCATCCCTGTCTGCAGAAAACAGATTAACAAAGAAAAGAAAAGAAACCAGAAACCAGAAACCAGAAACCAGAAAACCCTGTGATGGTCAATCAAACGCGTGCCTTTTTCTGTCGCGCAGGGCTTGTGGATGGTTATGACTACATACTCAGCCGACCGAGCATTCTCCATACAGAGAGAGGAACAGGATACAGATGCAGTACAACGTGAGCTTGCAGACAAACAACAGGGGATGATCGGAAGAGGCCCAAAGGCAGCGGGAGAGTGTGCAATGTGGTGGAAAGAGAACTGCCACAACCTTTTTCAAGTGGAGGTCTCATATGCCAACACACCAGCCGCATAAAGTGAAGGGAGTTGCCCGTTTGCAGCTTGTGATTCGCTAGCGAGACGAGGCTTGGGGAGATTTGGACAACAATACTCTTCGATAGAGGCAAGACGAGAAAAGACATGTTTTCTCGCCTTGCCTCGCACAGAGGACGCCTTGCCGGGCTTGTCAAAGGATCCAGGGGCTTGATTGGTTTTGAGAAAGTGTCTGGCCAGTGCACCAGTTCGTGCACCTTGCCCCCCGTGGTGATATTTTTTGGGGTGGTGCATTTCATCTGCAGTGCTCCTGCAATACAATGACAGGGCGGCCCCTATTCTTTCTTTCTTTCTTTTGGTATCTGCTATTAGTTCCGTCATCATCTTGCTCTGGTAGACCTGGTTGCCCGAGTACATGTAGGACGGTTTCCTGCCGTTCCGAATCTTTGTAGCCTTTGTTTGACCTCCTTATTGGCCGGTTGAAAGTCTCAGCTGCCTTTTTTCATTTGATTTTCGTGATCGCAGTAAAGAGCATTCTGGCAACAGATTGTCATCCAGCCTCCTTTGAGGCAGGGCAACCCCTGCTTCCCGGGACGCAAGACCCGTTGTTCCACGTATTGTTCCGTAATACGGAGTACTCCGTACATCTACAACATACGAATATTCAGCAACCTAACTCCTGTATCACCTTTGCATTTCTGTCGGGAAAATGAATGAGAGAAAATCTCTCCAGAAGGTAATGATATCTGGAGAGGGAACTGCATGTCGGCAGGACTCTTCATCTCGATCTCACCACCTGATTCAGCGCCCGCATGGCTGCCACCTTTATTCTTTGTGTCCAGCCCAATAGCGTGGTAGAATGGGGAGGCAAAAAAAAAAACTCAAAAAACTCATTCGTTGCTTGCCTGATTTGTGCATTCAAAAAGTCCGAGGCTCTCTCATAGTGCAGGCATCCTGACTGCATACTTAAGGCCATTCATCGATTAGCAAGGCCAAGACACAGATCAGGAGAGTCTTGCCTCAAGGCGAGGTCAAGGGGGGGCAAAATTCCTGTAAAGGGTGTTTTGGACTCTTCAGAGGACACATTATGGCCGTCAAATGTCCCAACAATCTGCAATGGCGATCTTACGCAATGCCAGTGCCAAGGAAGATGACGGAAAACGGGGCAGCCGGGCTGGGCAGATCCAGGTCATGCGAAAAGCTTAATACGGGGTGGGATATTGCTTTGTTTATTTGAGCGAGAAATGCTCTTCCGAAAGTTTCCCCAGATTCTTTAGGTCTGAGCCCCTTTCCAAAGGTTTTGTGAAACGAAATAAGGGACTTTATGAGTTGTTTCGTCTGCACGCTTTGTATCGGATAGTGTGTTCGGTACCAACGCAACGTAAGAGCCCTGAGATCATACCATACCCAGCATACATATCATACGGAGTACGGAGGGAGGATGGTATTTGTGCAATGGGGAAAAGTGCCTGGTCAGGTGTGAGATAAAAACGTCATTTCTCGCCCACCCTCCTTTCCCAGCCGCGTGATGTGTTTTTGATTTACTCTACTTTCCCCCAGCTTACTCGAACCTTCGTCATTTCTCATGCATGGGTGCGTTGTGTGTGCCTCCCACGCACTTACATGTACATGTACGCACGGGCGTGCATCCTGGCACGTACTGTCAAATAGACTTGACAATGGGGAAGAGAGTGCGAAAAGGAGGGAGGGGGCCCATGGTTGAAGCGAGAATGAAGGAGCCCTTTAACCTTTGTGTTTTCTATGACACTAGGATCTGGAGCTGGCGGGCCAAGCGCTTGCGAAGAGGGGGCGTCGCTGGAAAGAAGAAACTGCTCCAGCAGTTTCAGTGTCATCTGAAGACGGGAGTGATCAAAGACAAGATGGATAAGAGAGTCCAGTGAGTCTCCTGGGCCAGAATCTGCGCTTTTGTCGGCAAGCCGATCGCAAGTACAAGAACATTGTTTTATGGAGGATAATCGCTTCACCAGGCTGGCTTTTGTCTGCATTATTTTATGTGGTGGCCATCTTGCATCGCGATGCCTGTGGCCTAGGCAGACATGCCATGTGAGGGTGGAACAAGCCATATCCTGCTTCCAGTGTGGCTGCCTTCTGTTGCACCTCTCTGGGAGTGAGACTTGCCTTCCTGGTCAGATCTAATCCCCGGCGGAGCCAAACCTGCCAACGGGGGAAAGAGCGCCGTGGCAAAGAATCGAGCATAGTATCTGGTCGTTCCCAGTGGCGACTTGCAGATGCTGCCTCCGAAGCTGCGACACTTAAGTACCCAGGTTCCTATTATGCTGGCAAAAGGGCAAGAGCGAGGCACATACCGAGGGGCTGCAGGAGCAGGGAGAGGCAGGAAGGGGCAGACCATGGATCTCGAGTTGCGATTCCCTTGGTTCCTTCCTTGCCGGGACCGTGCCAATCTGCTCTTGCCCCTTTGGAGAAGAATGTAATATGAATTGCATCGCATCACCACCAAAACATCACGAAGATGTATACGCCCTCCAGACCGATACACTCGATATATCGTCCGTACTCTTACTGGGGCTATTGCAACGGCCATGTACCGTTTTCCGTTGCCCGGTTCCTCTCACTCCCCCTCTCGCCTCCTCTCCGGGAAAATGGTCGCAGCACATCCGGCCAGCCTTGCCAATCTATATAAATGACATATCCTCGCTCTCACAGTTCCCTCGCAGCCTAAATGGTACAAGTTATCAGCCTCTAGGCTCCCCCCTGGCGACTTCCCGAGCATTGACTACCTTCGACTTTAATCCAAACCCCGCAGGTCCGTCACTCAGCAACAAGCTACAAGCTTCTGTTTATATCTACAACGCACCGTCATTTCCTTGTAAGGTCCTCTACTGATCTTGGTATCTCCCTTTATATCTTGAATCGTAGCGTTCTTCCCACCGCTGCCTCCTTTTGACTTTTGCCTTCCGTAGCTCTGCAACGTTGCCCCATGTAGGAGCAATTTTATCAGACCCACTATTTTGGATCTTATCATGCAGTCGAAGGATCTAATCAGATCAAACTATCGTGAGCATTGACTCTAGGCAGCTTTCTTTCCTCCTCGCTCTCGGCACCAGGCGAGTTGGAGAATTTCGAATGTGTCCTTTTCTATTTCGGTTTAGCCCGATGAAGTTTCTGAGTGCTTTTCAAGACAAGAAGAAATATTTCCTCAAGCTTCAAGCCTTTAACGCGTGGGATGTGGGCACCGTCCGTTGAAGCGTGACTCGCCAGAAACCGCTGGTGATTTCGGTAACCGGAGGACACGCGAATACGACTCTCGTGTAAGCGAGCTCTGCGCGAAGTAGGGTGGTGATGAAAGGGAAAAGCAATTCTTGGCCAGTGCCCACAATGAGGAGCAGCTGGGAACTGTTCCCCGACGTTGTGTATAATTGGTGAACTACATAAATATAAGCCTGACGGATACCACCCTGCTGGGTTTTGTGTGTTTTTGACGATCACGGGCTCTAGATTCCCTGAAGACGATCACTTCTTCTGACCCTATTCGTTCTTTTTCTTATTAGTTGATTTGTTTTCTTGGCTTCACCATGTTGTTGCCAAAGTCCCTCGCTTTTTATCTGGGCTCGCTGCTCCTCGCGGCCGATGCGGCGAATGCTGGCGTCAGCCTCGACCGGCGACACAGTCACGGATGGTGCTGTCTCCGTGTCGACGGCATCCAATGCCACCGGCCGCTACATTGTCAAGTTTTCCACGTCGGGCACCTCCAAGCTGCGCCGGCGTGATGATGGCTCGGCCGATACGTCGTCGTTCTACGACACCTTGAACGGTGCCGGCCACGACGCCAGCCCGCCCGCACGTTCGACTCGGCCATCTTCAGTGGCGTGTCGTTTGACCTGCCCGGCGCGTCCAACACGACGCTGTCGGAGATTGAGGCCCTGCCGAGGTGGAGAAGATCTGGCCGGCGGGGCTGTTCACGCTGCCCGTGGCGTCTTCTGCCAGCATTGTCCAGGTCAACGGGGACGGCAGCACCTCGCCCGTCTCGGAAGTGACGGGCGCATACAACGCACATACACACGGTGGTCTGCGCACAACGACACCAACGTGGCGCGCGTGCAGGCGGATGGGTACCTCGGCGACGACATTGTCATTGGCTTTGTGGACACGGGCATTGATTACAACCATCCGGCGCTGGGCGGCGGCTTTGGCCCCGGCTACAAGGTGATTGGCGGCTACGACCTCGTCGGCGACGACTACGTGGCCGGCAGCACGGAACCCGTCCCGGACAGCGACCCCATGGACTTGCCTCGGCCACGGCAACGCACACAGCCGGCAATTGCGGCCAGCGAGGACAGCATCATCCCCGGCGTGGCACCCAATGCCAAGCTGCGGTCGTATTAAGGTCTTTGGCTGCGACGACGGCACGCTCGAGGAACAACATTGTGGCCGCGTTCCTGATGGCGTACGAGGACGGCGTCGACGTCATCAGCGCGTCGCTGGGGCTCGGACCAGGGCTTCCCGGACACGGCCATCGGCGGACGTGGCCACGACCATCTCCACAAGGGCGTGTTTGTGTCCATTGCCGCGGGCAACGCCGGCGAGTCGTTTGGCCCGTTCTACACGTCGAGCGGTGGCAACGGCAACGGCGCCAGCATTGCCGTGGGCAGCGTGCAGGCGCAGGAGTGGCCGGCCTTCACGACGGAGGCGCAGTCCAGCAGCGGCGAGTCGCGCACCATTGTGTACCTGAGCTCGGAGCTGACGCAGTTTGCCATCAACGGAACGGTCAACACCTACGCCCCGCCAAATGCGCGCAACGTCACGGCCTGCAACTGGGACCTGCCGGCGGCCCCGTCTGGCGACGTCTACATTGTCCCGTGAGTCCTCCCCCCATCCCCTTTTCCCACTGTCTTTTTCCTACACGTCGTCGAATATAGCACAGACTAACCTCGCCCTCCATTCAACAGCCGCGGCACGTGCCTCTCGCAGGTGCAGGACTCGTACCTCATTGACCTCGCCACGTACGTCTTCTACGTCCTCAACTCGTCCGAGTTTGAGCAGGCCACACGCGTGGTCTACAGGCAGCGACCAGCCCAGTGGCGAGGCCCACCATCCTGTACGAGGACGGCGACTGGCTGCTCTCGCAGATCGAGGCGGGCTACACGGTCAAACCTGACATTTGCCAACGACCAACGCCGTTGTGGGAATCCCGCGCGCCAACTACACCATGGGCCGCGTCAACGAACTGGAGCTCGTGGGGGCCGACGCCTCGACGGCCGCATGAAGCCCGAGATCTCGGCACCGGCGGCTCCATTCTGTCAACCTGGCCTCTGGCGGACGGCGGCTGGGCGACGTAACTCGGGCACGAGCATGGCTACGCCGTTCATCTCGGGCATCGCGGCCCTCTTCTTTGCGTCGCGTGGTGGCGCCAGCCCTGGGCACGTCGGCGGCAGCCCTGGCCCGCGACCGCATTATTGCCAGCGGCCGGCCGTCTAACCACAACGACCTCACGGACAACCTGGCCAACGTGGCCCGCCAGGGCGCGGGTCTTGTCGACGCGCTCAAGGTGATTGAGTACCAGACGACGCTGTCGCCGGCGGCGCTGCAGCTCAACGACACGGACCACTTTGTGGCCTCGCACGAGGTGCAGATCACCAACGAGGGCACGTCGGACAGCGTGACGTACCAGATCGTGCACACGGCGGGCCCCACGGCGGCTCAGCAAGGGCGCGGCAGACGCGTGGGTCAGCGTGGAGCCGCCGTACTCGAGCGACGCCGGCTACCAGGCCACCGTGGTGCTGTCGGCGGACTCGGTGACAGTGGGCCGGTGACGTTTACGGAAGCCGGCGGGCGTGGATGCCGTGTACATGCCGATCTACGGCGGCCAGAATCAGCTTTTGTGGGCTCCAAACGGCGAGACGGTGTCTGCCGCGTATATGGGCATCAAGGGCAGCCTGTACGGCAGCGACATCTGGGAGATCGAGCGTGGCGTGCCCATGTTCCTCAGCGGCTACGACGACGAAATGGTGGAGGGCCAGAACTACACGTTCGAGGACGGCAGCATCGTTCCGCAGCCCTACTTCAACGTCCTGTGGTCCACGGCGAGATCAGCTTCGAGTACGTGACGCGCGACTGGACGCCGAGAACTGGGTCTACCCGCCCGTGGCCGGCCAGAACAACTGGGTGGGCTATATGCGCCTGCAGGAGGACCCATCGACGAGACCGTGACCGACTTCCCGATCCTCGACTACCCGCGCTACCCCTCGGGCATGTACGCCATCCCGCAGGGCGTCTTCCCAACGGCACCAAGATCCCCAACGGCGAGTACATGATCCTGGGCCGCACGCTGCGCACCGTTCGGCGACCGCAACAACATCAGCGACTGGCAGCACAAGACATCGCCGTGGTTTCCGCATCACCCGCAACGACGTCGTGGCGGTCTCGTCGCTCCTCGGTCTCGTCCTCTGCCACGGCCACGTCGTCAGCTGTCGTCTCCTCCTCGGCTACCGTTTCGTCGGCCCTGTCCTGCGCCCCAGTGCCAACCCGACAGAGACTGCCGTCAGACTCACGGCCTATGTCGGCGACGCCACCGTGGGCCACCAGTTCTACCGCTACTCGACTTCCTTCTAGCTGTTGACCTCGCCGACAACCAGACGTCCGAGCTTGTGGACTGGACGCAGGTGGCCCAGGACGGAGTGGATACGGTTCCACCTCGAGACAGTGGCCACCGGTGCCGACAGCTCGTCCTCGCCCCTGTTTGCGTCCGTGCATTCCAACACCAACAGCCTCGTCTACTTGTACACCGCCAGCAGCATCACAGCCCCTGGTCGTACCTCGAGTGCAGCCTCAACGACGACGGCACGCTGCACTGCGAGTCGGGCACCAAGGTCTACTTCTACATCTTGCGACACGGACTCGGGCCTGGTCCGCCACGGCACCGCTGTCCTCGACGGCTGCACGGCCCCTGCGCATCACCATTGACGCTGCCCCGTGCCAACCCGGCGTGTGTGTCGCCGTCTGCCTCCTCGTCTGCCTCCTCGTCGTCGGCAGCCACCTCGGCCACGTCGTCGGCCCGGTCTGCTCCGGCACGGGCCGATCCCATCTCCCTTGTGGCCTGCGCATGGACGACGGCTCCGGTGCCGGTACGACTGTGGACTACCCCTCTACCAGGTACTCGGACTTTTTGGCCGTCGACACCACGTCTGGCTCGCAGACCCCGCTGGCTGGCTGGGCATATGTCGACGGCGACCACCTCCAGGTCGTCAACGGCGCCGGTGCCACCGTCTATGCCGGCGTCCACACCAACAATCAAACAGCCTCATCTACCTGTACGCCGCCTCGAGTCTTACGTCGCCCTTCTCGTACCTCAACTGCGTCGAGGCCGCCGACAGCAGCGGCGAGCTCACCTGCACGTCCGACGCAAAGCACTTCACCTTACATTTGCGAGACGGGCCAGGGCCTCATGCGCAGTGGCTCGGAGCTGCTGTCTGGCTGCACGCAGCTGACCCTGGTCCTGATCGCGCCAGTGTGTTCCGCGGTGGCATCGTCGTCGTCGTCGGCAGGCGTGTCGTCGACTGTCTTTTCCTCTGCCTCGTCGACATCCCTCCGTGTGTCGTCCTCGTCGTTTGGCGTGGTTTCTTCTTCTTCAGCCTCGTCCAGCGTGTCTGGCCCATCGTCCGTTGCGTCGTCCTCGGTTGTCAGCAACTCTGCGTCCGCTTCCGCGTCTGCATCCGCTTCTGCATCCTCGTCCAGCGCCGTGGCCGCGTCCAGCTCAGCCTCGCAGGTTTCCCAGTCTTCTGAGTCTGTGTCCACCTCCGTTGGTATCTCTACAAGTACCTCGGTTGTGTCGTCTGGCAGTGGTCGTCTTCCACGAACCTCGTCTGCTGTCCAGTTCGGCCTTCTGGTTTCTGGTTCTACTTCCGCTTCTGGCTTCTTGCTTCTTCTTCTTCTTCTTCTTCTTCTTCTTCTTCTTCTTCTTCTTCTTCTTCTGTTGCGGCCAGCGATCTCGGCAGCGGCTCGGGCAGTTCTGGGCTGCTTCGTCGGTCCGTGTCCTCGGCCGTGTCATC